>JAUUDW010133440.1:0-15216 GCA_032361385.1 Panulirus guttatus | reverse complement strand
TAAACAGCAGTAAATCTAACATACTTTAAGCTGGGAAACTTACCAATGTGGCTACATGTAACTTTCTAAGGTCTATATATATATATATAAGGAATGTGACAATGATCACGTTTTGGAAGTGATTTACATTTTCACGTTAACACTTTTCTTATATCATACTACTTACATTCCCTCGCCAGACATCACCAATGTTTCAAACGTACCTGCACGAAAATAAAATGGTTGAGTTAGTACAAACTAACCAACGGGAGGAATATATACATAAATAAAAAAAAAATAGTTAGTCGGCTACAATTAAATGTCTGACACACAAATTCCACACTGTCAAATAAAACACTTGTCCAAATAGGAAATCCTCCCTGATAAATACTACCATTGTCATTACGTTCACTAAGGAGTGGCTGAAAAAAAGAAGAAGAAAGACTCCAAGAGCACTGCTGTCTCCAGACTACCTCCCACCTCCTTTGTCAACCCGGAGATAATGACTGCTAAACACTTCTTGTCAAATCACCAGTCCCCACTGCCCGCAGCCAATTAAAAACCAAGCTCTTCCCCCCCAAGCTCGACAACCAATTAAAACTAAGGTCCATAGCCTCCCCCCAAAAAATACAACAACAATGGCCCCCACCGTCGCTAGCGCATGCATCCACATGCCCCACGCGACAAGACACCACCTTGATCATGCATAGATAACCGCTTATAAAATATATACAGTTCAAACCTAATTACTCTCTTGATAGCTCAATTTATTATCCTGGCTACAGTGTTCATTAGACGCCAAGACTGATTTTTACCGAGTCGATCCGAAATGCAAAGACATGGGCATTATGAATCACAGGAAGCGATAGATCCACCTTCAGCTGCCTCGGGGGACGTGGCCGAGTTCTCAAGACGACGGCAACAGAGTACTAGTTCCTCGCAGCTTCCCTCCTACAGAGCAATCAATCATAATCAACTTTAATCCATGGACTCGTCCCGAACTCGGCCGAAAAACTCTTTGAGTGTTTTTGCTCTCCAAACTTTACAGCAAGGAAGCCTCGTCTTCCAGTCCTCGTCTGTTCACGTACAATCTTCGTCCTCTGATCTCCCTCTCTCACTCAGTCTACTTGACGACTGATCTCCCTTACTCTACTTCACCCGTTACAGTTCCTTTATTTACTCGGCTTTTCAAGTATTACAGTCACTGCCTCAGTCTACGGCGCGGTGGGACAGATCCTCACAGTTTTACAGAGACCAGCTCCTCCCTCAGCCTCGCTCACAGCATCGCAATTCCTTCCTCGGTCTGTGTCACCTCTCTCCTTTCTTCGTGCGTGACAACATAACACTTCCCTCCTCCAAGTACCTCACGACACAACAGTACCCGCCTCATCGCACCTCATGAGATAACTCTTATCGCAAGAGCTTAAATATTTTGGTTACCCATCACTGTGCTCCAGCAGCTATCCTCGTCTACCAAAAACCAACAGTTCTGATATCTGCCTTTCCTATGTAGGAAGCGACGGTTCCTCCCTCACTCAAAAATAAATTTCTTCTTCCTCCGTCGTAACTTGACCTGCCTTCCATACCAGCGTCTGGCACATCATGTACCGGGGTCGGTAATGGAAGGCGTCGCTCAAGCAACGACCTCCTCCCCTCCTACAGCACTTCAAGACCCCAACAAATACGCTCTCTTGCCCACCATACAGGCAGGTCGAGCACTCGACACACTAATGGCGGGGCACCGTAAGTAACTTCACACCAAAAACATATAGAACTGAAGTCTTTAAACCTCCAGACTCAGCAGTTCGATGGTCACAGAAATGGGCTCAAAAATAAGTTCTTAACACGTTCCATAATTTTCATTGCTGAGGATAGAATCCACTTCGTGCTGGCCACCAGCAGGCGGTATGTTGCCAGTAAAGATCAATCTGTGTTTACAGAGAGGGGAAGGACCAGGTACCGACGTTCACAACTCTCTACGCTGTATTTGGCTTTGATGATATTCTTATTTCTACTGCTCTTTCTTTGGAGGCAAATATAATAATCTTGAGGACTACATTTCTCTAAATACATGAGGAGAAACGAATGAGTAGATGGAAGGCGACTCGTGGCCCAGTGATGAGCCCGCTGTACCAACATGAACCTGTACCATCTCCCCTGCTGCTCCGGAATGATGATACGCTTGTATGATCACCTGCTTGTGCTTATCTACTTGTGTATGCGGGGAGTGTTACGGTCGTGGGGGCCCTGTGTTCAAACCTTTGTTTTCTATCGTAGAGATAACAGTAACTGTAGGTAAAGGGTCTGTCCAAGGCTCTCAATTCTTATTGGCAGGTACCTCATATGGCAGTCTGTTCCCTAATATTTACTTGTCTAATTACAAAAGGAAGTAGCTGAAGCCCTTGAGCTGGCCAGTTCGACTCTCGGATACTACGGTTCAAACACTGGATATGAAGGTCTGACCTCCGACTTGAGGGTCAGGTCAAGGCCGGGTCATCATACCTCAGGGTCACACCGTCGTGCTCAAGGGTTTTATGATACATGCCAAGTAACCTCACATCTTGGAGCACAGTAACCTTGACCTCTTGTCTCTGACCTCCTACCCTTAATCACTTCCTCAACAACAGGTACAATATATTATGATTAAGTATTATATTCATCCGTTCGGTGTATATAAAAAGCTTTAATAAGGTCTGAGCGACCAAGCTACACAGCGCCCTCTCACCCCCTGGCCCGTAATAACCAGCACAACGAGAAATAGTCGAAATATCGCGTTCATAGTGTCTGAGCGAACGCGAGGGGTCAGGACGGACGAACATAAGGACGACCAGTTGGAGGGAAGGAAGACTGAATAGGTGGACTGATGAAGCGGAGGTTCCTGAAGGAAGGGTCTGTCCACAAAGGATTGCCCGAGGGCGTCATGTTCGCCACAGCAAGCTGGCTAGACACTCGATTCGTGGTTGTTTGGACGAGATAAAACCGGAGGCTTCCCTACACACCCACACACAGCCTCCTGCAATCCCTAAAGTCTTCCGCACGTCAGCCAAAGCCCAGGTGCACCCTCAAAGGCTACACCCTCCCTACGTTACCCACAAATCCTTAGACTTATTCTCCCTCATAATGCCCAACTTCTCCTAGTCTTAACCGATCACATCCTCCCCTGTGCAGCCACAGCCTCTCTACTGCCTACCCCCGCACATAACCCCCACAACAACTCCTTCAGCCTATTGGACATTCTGCTAGCATCCCTTGCCCTGCCCATAGCCAGGCCAGTTCCCCCCACAGCTGGCGGGGCCCCAGCGTGTACCCGGCCATCACTCACCATTAACTCGTCAGGAGTGGGCCAGGGTGAGACCTGCTAATTGCCACCCGTTACTAATTCTCCTGCCGGAGGGTCCGGCGTTACCAGGGACTGCACTATAAAATATTATTAGCACCTTCAGCAGCCATTAATCTCCGGCAAAGCTTGCCAGCCATTACCACCGGCAATACGGGTATTAACTACGTCTACTTAGGCATTGATTGAAGGCCAAGTTTGCCCATATGAGTGGGTCTGTCTGGCTCCCATTCAGACAACTGTCTGGCAGACACAGTCGTATCTTCCGGCCTTCGGGAATTTTCAAGTAACTGAACTTAACGTTATTACGTCACACCTGTATTTATGGAGAGATGGGATTCAAATACTAACTCAAGCCTTTTGTATTCTTGAATGGACTTGAAGGCTCCTACTCCTCTTAGATAATTCGGGATATTAAGTCTCTCTCTCTCACTGAAATGGATTTGTGATCCAGACCAGATCAGCAGGATATATTTTGGGCTCTTCTATATCACAGGTGAGGCATTAGCATATTGGTGTGATGGGGTTCCTCATGACGCCAAAGCTGGTAGACTCCTCTACAGCAAAGGACTCATTATGTAAGATCCTTCGTCTTGCTTTCGAGACGCAGACTTCACATACAACCTCGCGTCTCTACTTTATCTACGCATGGAACTCTTTGCTTACTGCTGCGACCTGGTTATAGAGGCACTTTACTGAGCTATGGACTTGTAGCATCACCTCAGTCCTCCCACCTTTCCCCTTCTCACGCCATGAATTCTCTGGTCTCTTCTCGAAACACAGACTCTTCAGATACTGACAATCTTAACTTCGCCCGCCAGCGTCCGTGATTCAACCCTTCACACACACACACACACACTTTAATCAAACGAAACAATAAATACCATTAATTCTTAGGTCAGACATATCCACTTGATATAACGCTCAACAACTACTACAACATCATTCTCACAACAATAACAACAATGCAAAATAAGCGTATTTGTTTCCCTCCTCCGCGGGATATCCCTGGCCAGGTGTGTGTGTGTGTGTGTGTGTGTGTGTGTGTGTGTGTGTGTGTGTGTGTGCAGCTTCCCTCCACCGTAGCGAGGGACGTGGGGTTCTAGATGGGCAGCGAGGGCGGCGGCCCGTCGTGGGTAGCGGCTGACAGCAGGTAAAGGCCAGCTACCTAACTCCCTACCCAACACGGGATCAGGGCAAGGAAGGGCTGACGGCGGCGTGAGGCTGACACACTGTGCTTGCTATGAAGTGGCTGACGACAGCAGGAAACTGACAGCGAGAAGTACCTGACAACCGTCGGTAGCTGACACCGGCAGTAGTTTTTTTTCTTTACATCGTTAGGCAAATGAGAGCAATTAGTGGTCAACAGCTCCAGCAGTAAGTAGGTGACACCGCTTAGCGGTCTCCGCATCAGCAGGCAGCTTGACAATGGTTCGTGGCTGACGAGTACAACCGCCGAGGAAAAGCATCCGGGAGCATACAACATTATAACCACCGACCGACACAATACAGCTCGAGGGGTAATTATTTATAAACTGCCAACAGCCACTCTCTATGCCCGGCCGCTGACGCAAGCAGCTGACGAGCCATAAACAACCAAAGGCATTTTTCTCTCCTTTAACGATGCTCGCAAACGTAGCCACAGAGGTCCGCCCGGGAGAGCCCGCCCCCCTCTCGCGCGGCCCAGGGTCCTGCCGACCGGTCGGCCGGCTGGTCGATCAGTCAGCCAGCCAGCCTGCCTGCCTGCAACACACAACCCTCACCACCATACAACGCTCGGAACACAACCGCAGCGTGAGGAAAACCCCGGGCCACCACAACACAGCTGAGGCACCTGAACACCCAAGAGCGCGATCACAGAATACAACACTCGCGAAGTAACTGAAGCACACAACACCGGGAACACAGGAACACAGATGCAGCGCACAACACTCAGAACACCGCGACACAATTGCAGCATACAGCACTCGTAATACCACAGCACAACTGCGGCATACATCACCCGGAACACTAGAACAACTTCAGCATGTAAGATCGTGGCCACAACACTGAAAATGTAGCAACACACCAACAACTTGCAATTCCAGGGTCACAACGGTGCGCGCATTACAACGAAACTCCAATAACCGAAACACCTCAGACACCGGAACGCGACTGCAGCATGGAACACCGGAACGCAACACTTATAAGACGATACCGAATCTCTCAGAAGTTAAGTAACTCAACTGATGGGGGGGAAAAACCAAGGCGGCAACACACGGAACACAGCGAGCAGCAGGGGTTCGGCTCTGATCGGGTAACTGGACCACACTGGGCTGCACGCTGACTCACTAATAGCCTCGCAACCCGCTGCTCTAACTTGCTCTACTTTCATTACCATTTCAACAAATTAACCGAACACGACAAAAACCGATGAAAAACCGACGATAAAGATGATAAAGTAAATTCATTTGACCTTAATTAACCAAGGGGGAAAAAAAAGGACCTTCAAACGACGAATTTTCAAATATCAAACTTAAATACGATGGAAACAGATTTACATGCTTCAGACATGTGTTGGTCGGGCACAAAACGATTAAAATTCGCAAGGGCCGCTTGCATAAAGTGTATCTGGCCTCAGAAGTGTCTTCAACACCTGAAGAAGGCGTTCAATATTCTTCGGCTGGTGGATGCAGCCTGGCGCTAACGGCCGTACTGATCCTAACTGTTGTTAGGTCTCAAGACTAACTAACCAACCATTAAAATTCATTAACTGTACTGGATTCCACAGACTTCATCGTGTTTGAAAAAATTCTAAGGAAAAAAATATGAAAAATATCAAAAATAAACACACACTCGAGTCTTCAGTGTAAAAAACAAAAATATATCTCCAGTGACATCAAAGGATAAATGAATCGCTCCCATGCTCTCAACTGACGGTATTATACCCTATGACCTGTAACTGGCAAGTTGTTGTGACGCCCCTACAGGTATTATGCTAGTGATTACGGTGAGGACGTCACTTTCGTCACCTTCTGGGCAAACGGGTAGGATATGACGTCACTAACAAGGTCTTCTGTGAAGGTATCACTGAGATGAAGTCACTGTCGTCATCTGCTGTGCAGGTGTGCAGACTATGATGTGAGTGTTAATGAGAAATGAAAGAAAATTGAAACTGCTGCACGTGACATGGGAACAACAGACAGACAGACAAACGGCAGGGCGAGTGAATGGACGGGCATCAAGTCAACCAGGAGCGCAGGTGAACGAAAGGACAGAACTACAGTAAAAGAAATATGTTCTACTGTCTAACCACACCCTGTATAATCTGAAAACTACCGTCAGTAACGTAACACGGCCAAGGACACCTGAGCAACGTACGTACAGCACCTGTGACAAATTCTGTTACACTCGAACAACGGGACTCGGAAGTAACTAGCTCCACAACAAGTAAGATGTCAAACAGACCACAGACCCCACCTGCCCAACGGGGGAAGAACGATCTACCCTGAAATTCGCGTAAAGCCCCCCCCGTCCCTGACGAGCCTGTGTCAAATCAAAAACCCGTCCAGAAGTTAATGCCAAGCAAACATTATTAGCACAGAGGCCAGGAGCCAGCGTCGTAAAAGTCCTCATCCATCCATCAGAGAAGATGGCCGTCATCCTTCTTGTTAACACCAGTCCACACAGAAGTACCTTCGCGTCGCACACCGTTCGCTGTCTTCCACATATGGGACCGCAACGTTCGGCTTCCGCCAAAGGGCCGCAATCGGTGCAAAAGTGCCGGTCTCCCGCACTTAACGAGCGTGCTTTCTTGGCTCCATCAGCATGCCGGGGAAACATCTGGAGACACGGCACGTAGGACCGGCAAGAGCACGACGGTAGGACCGTTGGGGTAGAATGGCCTGACCTACGACCTGACCCTCCAAGGCCAGGGGAATCGTACACAAGGGTCGTTTCATGGTGCACAGGGGTCGTTTCTTCGTTTGTTCATCCGGTTGATATCAATCATCACAGCAGGTTTCGTAAGGCACGCCCTGAAGAATGGGGGCTGAAGGCAGCTCGGGGCCTCTGGGTTAACTTTTGCCTTCTTCAGCCAACAACACAAGCCATTTCAACTACAAATCGGCTTTTAACGCAAGACTTACAATTTTCAGTGAAATAACATCAACCAATTTAGATCGAAAACAAAGAATGTCTGGAGAGAGGAAAAAAATTGTATGTAACTACCAATTTTGTAGCTATTTGTCTGTAATGTAAGAGAAGGGAATTCTACAATCGTGGGGTATCATTTCCCGAACTCTATCATACATCTCTTTAAACATATGTTTGTTGTCAGCACTTGCAATTTCATTACTGTTTATTCCATTCATCCACTACACTTAAACTAAGAAAAATAACTATTTTCACACTGTCTAGCAAGCTTATTGCTTAAATCACATTACTCTTTCCTCTTCCATGGTAGACAAATCTAATGCCTCTAACCTTTCCCTGTAACTCACCTGTCTTAATTCTAGTACCATTTTTTGTCATCCTCCTCTGGACCTTCTTTATTAGTTCTTTGCGTTTCTGTTATGTGAGGTGACCAAACTTGAGAAGCACGTACTAGTTCTGACCTAACATGGAATGTGAACAGGATGCTCAGTACTTCCTTATCTATCAACTGTGAATGCAATCCTTATATTTTCCAGCAGACAATCTGTGGGGATTTGGCGACAGGTTAGAGAAGACGTCGACTCTCAAGTCCCTCTAACTCACAAATTCCTGCTCAGAAAATATTCATAATGAACCCTTATTTCGCTGTGTCCCATCCTTATTATTTTGCATTTACTTGGACCGAGTTTCATCAATCAGTTTATAAGACCAATTCAGGAGTTTGTTTAGTTCCCCTTGTATGCTGATGCAATGGTTCTCCTCCTTCTACTTCCCTTATCATCTTGGCATCATCCGCAAACATATTCAGGCAGGAGTCCAATCCTTCTAGTATATCATTTACGTAAATCAAAGAGAGCAACGGTTTCAGGACTGAACATGCGGCGCACTACTAGTTACTCCCACCCATTGTGAGAAAGATCCTCTAATATGCGTCCTTCGTTCCCAACCACAAATCAACTCCCCTATCCGTCAATGGAGCCTTCCCCTTATTCCTGCCGGAAGAGCTGCTTCTTTACCAGTCCCCTATGAGGTACAGTGTCAAATGCTTTCCGGGAGTTCTGATACATACGTTCATCCAACCTTCTCTATGTCTAAATTGGAACTCACACACTCGTAGAAATCTGTGAGTTCCGTTACACATGACCTATTTTCTCTGAACCCGTGGTGTCACTCGCATGGAAAGTTTATCTTTTGCAAGGGGTCATCCAACTGCCTTCTGAGTATCTTTTCCAGTATCTATACACACGAGCCTGAGTGCGCGCGCGCGTATGCATGCGTGTGTTACGGGGAGAATATTTTACACTGATGTTGCCCCGTCTCTTAACCCTGCATATGTACCAAGCCTGTATTCTTGTAGGTGTATACACAAACACACACAAAAGCCCACACATACTAGCATACAATACATCGTACACGTAACATACAACACACACAAAAACATACATATACGACTACATAATACATACACAAATACAGTGAACACATAAACACATCTATCATACAGCAGAAACATGCAATACGTACACACAAAAGCATTGATATAATGCACACACACAAACACATCGACATTAGGCAATACATGAACAAGAAAACACATGTAACACAAACACAAATTCATATATACGACACCAGACAAACACAGACACACTCACACCAACCACCCGCCAACTCAGTATTCCATAATGGCAAACATCGAGACAAAGTTCCACAAGATCCTAAACCAAAATTCCATGTCACCGACTTATAACTTTTGTTATTATTGTGATCCCGGGCGATTAGCTTTTTCCATTACCGATGGGCCGGGCAAAATTACCGGGCGGAGGACTCCCTTACGCCAGCCGAGATGAACTCTTTAAAAAGCCAAATGGTGGCAGGTGAAGCAGAGGGATGAGTTATGGTCCTGTGGGCAGACGGCCCGCGGGAAGTCGACGATGCGAGATTACCGCTCGGCGGGGGTTGCTCCGCGCGGCCGGGTTTGATCCTCCCCCCGCGGCTTTTACTGGGGTTCTGCCCACGTTTAAGGGGTTTTATGAGGGTTCTAGGAGCGTTCGGGAGGTTCGATCTGTTTACTCGGCGTCGAGGGGGGTAGAGGGAGTCTGCTTTGTGTGTGTGTGTGTGTGTGTGTGTGTGTGTGTGTGTGTGTGTGTGTGTGTGTGTGTGTGTGTGTGTTTGGGACACTGGAGAGGAGGGCTGGCTTACGTGCGCCCCACCTCAAGCCAAGCTGCATCCTGGGAGTTATAACAAAGGCGGCGCGCGTCCAGCACAACATGTATTTAGGCCTTCGTGTTTAGGGCACTGGGTGTTTAGGGAAGAGAGTATTCAGGGTACGGTGCGTATAGGGGACTAGGTATTTAGGGCACTGGATTAATGAGGGACTGGGTGTTTAGGGCAGTAGGTCCTTTGGGTACTAGTTGTTTAGGGCACTCATTACTCAGGGAAGAAGTTCTTTGTGGAACTGGATGTTTACGGATCTAGATGTTTAGGGCCCTGGTTGTTTAAAGGCCTAACAATTCAAGACACTCGGTAATCAGTGAAGTACGTGCTTAGGACATTAAGTGCCTACGGAACTTGGTGTTAAGGATACTCGGCTTAAAGCGTTATGTTTTAGGGCACTGCATGTTTTAGGGAGTGTGTGTTTAAGGAAGTGAGTGATCACGACACTCGGCGCTTAGGGCGTTGTCTGTCTAGGACATGATGCGCGTATGGCCTGTGTTCAGCATTCAACTTTCCGACAGATGTGGGTGTTTGATGCCATCCTACCTCTGAGCGTGTGTGCCTGGCGTTGTCCTGCGTGTAACGCGTTCAGGGCCTAAGAATCTTCAACGCCCTCCTTACGACTGGGCTGAGATGCAAACACACACCTTATATGTGTGCGATCTCTTGCCTAAAATCGCACGCTTGAGTGTCTCTGTCCCCTAAACCGTGGTCTACCAACCTTGCCCTACGTAGAGCCTTCTTTGGTCGCCCACACCCACACTAGTCTGCCCATGATGGCCAAAAGCCCCGGCTGGTCCACCTCACCCACATCTCTGGCTTGCCCGTAACCCTGGGTTGTCGTCACAACCTTGGCTTATCCAATCTGGCCAAATCTCTGGCTTAACTTATTCAAAGCCGTCTGCTCGTCTGTCTCGTCAATGATCCTTGCTTATCTCTCGTTCGTTCCCATACCTGGTTTGTCTATCTCGCCCGCTGCACGAGTTCCTTTTGTTACCCCAATACTCTGGCTCAATAGTCTTGCTGTCATCCCTGGTGCCTCCACCTTCTTCAGCTCCCTGGTGTGTTTATCTCGTCTAGAGCCTTGGCTTATCCATCTCGTACACAGCCTTGGCTTACCTACCTTGTTCAGGGCCTTGGCTAGTCTATCTCGACTGAAGCCTTGGCTTGTCCATCTCGACTGAAGCCTTGGCTTGTCTATATCTGTTACGACATAAAAGCACGAACGTGACTCCCAGCGCCAACACTCAGTTAACAACGTCTTTACGTCAGGGAAGCGTTGGTGAGGTCAAATCCACCTGCAAATAAATCTTGCTAACGGAGAACGCTATCTAAATAAGCTCCCTTGACGGATATATTTCACTAAAACAGATTCATCTCCAAACAGCGCATTTACACACCATGTTTTACCGGTAAAGCGTGTCATTAAACCATGTTTCATTTACATACCTAATTCACCACTGGGAAAGAAGAGGATCAATCAAAACGAGAACACGCTTTTGTACAACTCGAACGCTCTTCTCATACGGTTTTCTCACTCCCATAACGAACGTAACTCTGTGACCCTCAGCTATGACCCCGATCTCAAAAACTTATACCGGTGTAAAACATTTTTTCGAGTACCTCTTATACGAGTTTAGTTGACATCAATTCACCAGGTATTCAGATACTGTGTACTAAATGTACTGATCTCTGAAAATCGCTAAAAAAGTGAAAAATTCAGCATTCAGAGTCCGTGGTGGAAGTCTGGCTAAAATCCGTTCCCCGGTCATGAAATTACTGTGCGCTCTTCGTAGCGTTTTAGTTCACACTGAGGCTGCAGCCTTGATCCCTCCCTGACCCTAGCCATCCAAATATTCAAGTCCGGAAACCTGTCTTTCGTATCCCTGGTGCGGGTCTGGTCGGTTACCTGTGCTCTCGGAGACTCTTTAAGAGCCTTTTAGCACACGTGACCTTGTTGCCTCGATCTCTGGCACCGAGAAGTTAATCACACTTAACTAGCTCTTTGAGGTATAAGTTTGGCCCACATTCGTTTATTCTGTCTTCGGATGTCACGAAGTACAAGAGACCCTGTAACCCTGACCTTTCACCTCTAAGTTCTGGACCTCTGTGTACTGTACCAGAGGCAAACATTTGGTCAGTATCTAAAACCATTCATTCATAAAATATCGTATATACAATCATTCAGTGGTATTTCAGAACAAAAGACTTTGTGTAACCTTTGACCCCCTGCACTTGAAAACTCAATCAGGTTCGGGACTCTCTAAGCACTGTCTACGGAAGTACCGTCCATATCCAATCAACACGACGTGATATGCGGCGTACACAGGTTCTGGAAGAACCTCTGTGATTCTTTTGCGCTACGGCTCACAGGATGAGCATGGGGTTACCGGCACAAATGAAATCATTCAATGGCAGAGGTACAGCAACAAGCTCCTCTGCCTTGTAGCTCGAGGCACGACAAGACTGCCTACAAAACCAATTTACATACACGGAAACTCCAGCGGCAGAAACACTACCATTTACAGTGTAAAAAAAAAAAAGTAAATGAGAGATCATATTTACAAACCAAATTTGAGTAAGGTGAACTGTGGCAAAATCAAATCCTATTCCACCGCGGGCAGAACGATGAGGAGACCGAATTCACACCACGACTCTCCGGCTAACGTTGTCGGAGATAACGCACGACCGACCCATTTACACCCAGGCCATCTGGCTAACGAAGCCCACGATAGCGCATGGATGACCCCACAATTACAGCGCCGAGCTGCACGACTGAGCATTAACGATTCGACAACGCTTTTCCCTCAATTTGCATATGGGGGTACCATCCCTCGAGCAAGATGGTGGTACGGAATGATCCTTTTTGATGATGATCGGGCCTTTGACCACATCCTTAGAGGTAAGGTTAAGGGGTCGAGCCATCTCCACACCCGCTCATCCCGAAGGGTCGCACCGTCGTGCTCGGGGGGGTTAATATTCCAGAGCGTTAACGAGCAATAAGAATCAACTCGGGAGTTCTGTTCGATGCCTGAACTGGTTTCTTAAAGCTGGCGGCGAGACGAAGCGGCACCTCGCCCGCACCAGCTCTCACTCTCTCTCTCTCGCTCTCATTCTCAACCCTGGGAGTTCATGTGCGTCTGGACGATACTTAAAAGGAAGGAGTGCAAATGACTGGGAGACGTGTAAGAGAAAGCGGCAGGAGGTCAAGAGGAAGGTGCAAGGGGTGGAAACAGCGGGCGAATGAGACAGGCTAAGCTACAAACGTTCCATTGCCTCCCTGGTACTGAACTGGGTTATGGTGAACGTAAACAGGCCTCATTTTTGTTCACGATATTCTCAGAACATAACTTGCAGCAAGCAGTCCCAAGGTAACACACCAGAATAAGAAAAAAATATTCAAATGATCCCTTCAATGCAATTTACCAGAGTCAAGATCTTGAACAGCTTCCCTGAGAGTGAAAGTGAGGGATACAAATATTCAGTAATATTTCAGGATAATGACATAAATGCACGACATAATCCTCTCCACTCAGAAGAACCAATCATGGGTGCATGTGCACAAGAGGGGTAATCAACTGTGCATGTACACACAATCGGCGATCAAAGAGTTATCAACATACAACAAAGTCTGTCAAATAACCATACACGATTAGATGTATCCACTACACGACGCCTTAAGGACAGAGGCGGTTATCAAATAATCACGTACGAAGGACAATAGGTTAGAAACACACATTACACACAGCCAAGTGAACAAATCTATGATGCACAAACACGACTAATAAATAACAATGTACACAACAGACAGTCAGGACAATATCTTGTACACATACGACTGCCAGTACAATGACCTGTACATACACGAGTCAGCACAAATGCCTGTACACGTACGACAGTCAAAACAATAATCTGTACATACAAGAAAGTCAGTACAATAACCTGTACATACACGACAGTCAATACAATAACCTGAGCACATACGACACTCAATACAATGAGCTGAACAGATACGACTGTCAATACAATAAACTGTACACATAAGACAGTCAGTTCAGTAAGCCTACCCAAGGCAGGTAGTTAACATGGTCTTCCAACGCTCACAGGTCAATAACCACGTCTTCACACGGGGGTCAATATAATCACCATGTCCTATGGAGTCCATAAAACAATCATGTCCACCAGGGATCATTAAAACAATTACGTATATAAGGGGAGGGGGGGAAGGGGTCATTACAATAAACACGTGCACGCGAGGGAGTTAATAACACACACACACACACACACACTCACACACACACACACACACACACAGGAGTCAAGACATGGCACATGTATTTGCAAGGATAAGAGACTAATGCAACGCGAGTGTAAAACTCTCTCCCCGTGACACACACGGAGTAATCACACACACACTAAAGATGCAGAAGAGGTCGACCAAATCTCTAAATCAAATTACACCCTGGAAAACGCAGAGTATAACGACAGGAAGAAGTCCAAACAGACCACAGCGTGGGGAAACGAGTGGAGAGGATGGGAAAAGAGGGCATACCGCATTCTGGTCTGGGGCACAACTGCCCTCGAGCACACGGAAAATGACATGTTTAGAAAGCTGTTCTGTACAGAGTACGCAACGGCATCAAGCCGGAATGCACCGCAATGGTCTGGTCTTCCGTCCTGGGCAGCCAGCCACTCACGACTACTGCAGAAGGCCCCGGAGGACTGCAACAAGAACCGTAACCAGACCTGGGTGGAATGAACTGCGAATGGGAGAGGTGTGGGAAGGCATCGATCTGCCCACTTTAAAGAGGGGGAGAAGGATGAGGGGGTGGTGGTGACTTGATACCCAAATATATAACTTCCTGATGAGGAGGCTTACACGGCGTTAACTTCGAACAGTAACTTTGAACGGTTGGAGTACGGAGCGAGAACAACCCACTGGATGTTAAGAGAAATGGAGTGTACGGAGGTGGCGTGGAGAGGTGTACGGAGGGGCGTGGAGAGGTGTACGGAGGGGCGTGGTGAAGCACCTCTTCAGCAAGAGAGTTTGAGGACCCGTGGAACAAGTTGAGGAAAGAGGAAGTATACACAGGTAACCCCGGGAAAATTCAAATAACAATATAGCAAAACTGTAGGGACGAAAACTCTCTCCCGGCATATCACACACACACACACACACACACACCACACACACACACACGCACGCACGCACTCAGCTGGCACAAGTCGAGAGAAGATTACCAAGTTGGCGCCACAAATCAAACCCAGCCGAACCCCCTCACGAGTGGTCATGACGGCGCAGAATACCAACCAACCAAACTGCGAACCCCATCACCACCCCACCAACCACATCAACCACCACACAAACCACCCACACCAGCCACCACCACCACCACCACCACTCGAGCCTTCACACTAAACGCCTCTCTTGTCTCACTGGGTGTTCTTCAATCTCCACTCGCTGTTCCCCGCCCATGCTTTGAGGTGACCGTATTCTGTCGCACACGTCGTCCCATGAGAGGCGGGAGGGCGGGAGGGAGAGAGGGAGGGAG
>JAUUDW010133329.1:0-13643 GCA_032361385.1 Panulirus guttatus | reverse complement strand
TGTCCCCACATAGACAAACACTCAACAACAGCACACTTGATGCCCTATAGTCCTGCCTGGTGGAGGTGGCTGGCTTCCTGAGGCTGAGCACTGTGGGAGCCCCATAAAGACAGATGGGATTCCATAGGCAGGGAGTAAGTAAGTATCAAAACCTGCTGTCCAAATTTTAGGAAGCCAGATGAAGAGAACCTTAAAATTCATCACTACTGCTGTTTGTTCTTCTCAATGCAAGGAATTTCATACAATTTATGTTACAAAGTAACACTGCTTCTTTAAGTCAAGATGAATTGGATTAAAAAGACTGGCAATCCTCATTAAAAAGTTCCTGTAATGTACTTCAGCAAATCAATATTGAAAGTAAGTGTAGAAAGGTTTATGAAAGTATGTTTTACATTTCTTCATGTAATAAATGCATTTACAAATATCACAATTGAGGAGATATACCCTTTCCTAATGCTAATGATCATAAGCACTCCATAAAACTGTTCATATTCTTTTGTACTCATCATTCTATAAAATATATGATGCTATATCTGAAACAGCAATTATGAAAGTCTTTCCTTCTCCACTGCATCTGATCTGGGTTTGGAGGGTTTGATAGTAATCTACTCTAGAATACAAGGCTACATAACCAGTTTTTGCTAACACTCAGCTGAATTAACTGTACCTATACATGCAGAAGATACAGAGTTGCTAGGAAAAATAAAGACCAATTTCTTTTGAAAATGCACATACTACATGGAACAAAAACTGCTTATGTACTGTGTACATTTTATAGTGAAACAGATGAGGTAACTGCACTTACATTTATATCGATCAAATCTGTAGTATATTGAGGGTATCTCTGCATAAACAAACTTTACCATACAATATTTCATTTGAGATTTTCCTACTGTAATTCAAATCCAGAATAATTTCTATTCTTTATCTGTGCACAATTGAAATCATGCTGTTTATTTACATGTAAGTTTCATAAAATAAAACCTTTAAAAGCCATTAAACACAATCAATTTGTATTGTTTTAATACACGACGTATCTGACATCTGTGGTTCTCCAGTGGAAGAATCGCACAGATAAAGATAGTGAGACTGTAAACATACATGCTAGAAGATGACCTAAGGCTTCCCATTAACATCACTGACTAGCGAAACAAGATTGAGTAAGCATAGAAAAGCAGTTAAACATCAAAACTTATACCCTATAACAGAAAATTTATTGTGCCTTTTCAATCAAGGGTTTAAGGGGAAAACAAAAGTACAATATATTATACTGCTCTCAATCTGTCATTCTCTAGGGTTTAGGCTGTGTAATGATTTCCTATGATCAGGGCACTGGTTCACTCCTGAGCTCTCTTTATCTCTCACAGGATACACAAACCTGAAACCTTTTAGCCTAGAGCTAAAAATCATTTAATTAATTGCTATCCAAAAAAGTTTCTAACCAATACAATAACAAAATGGATAGTATGTCATGTTTACAATGGGTACTAAACATTTAAAATGTTCATTGCTTAACATGAATGTACAAAACATAATATTGTGAAGATATTTAAGAGTTCTTAATATTTTGTAATAATATGCACAAGCAGAATTTCCAGTACAAACTGCTAAGAACACAATTTTCTTATGATCATTTGAATCTGATTAGAATCCATCTTTTCTTTAATATTTTGAATCAATAAGGAGCCTTCTTTACCTGTAACATCCTCCAAAAATTTTCGCAGCAATACTAAATCTTTCTCTGCCAAGAAACTGTTGACTTTTGCAAGTTTATTACATGACTGAGCAGGCTTCTGATCTATACATGGTAACTGATTGAATCTAAGATCTTTCTGAGACGGCTTGTCGGCAGAAGGCATAATCTGAGGCAGATTCTTCTCCTGAGAGAGGTAATGGTTATCTCGAGAAAGATTGGATGTATACAACATGCTACTCGTCGTCCAGTACTCAGCAGTATTTGACTGGAGTGATTCTAGCATGCAGAACTGCAATGCCATGCATAATCTATTCTGAATATCCCCAAGCTTCACACATTCCAAACTTGTCCATGAAGCTATAGTTTCCTTGAATTTGCTTGAATGGCATTTGAAGGGAGCCATTTGTATTAAAGTTAGAGCAGAAAGCCTTTCTTCAACAGCCATTACTTCATCTTCACTGAGGTTAAGAGTAAGTGATGACAAATCTTCAACAACAAGAAGTAAAGCATCTAAAACTTTCAAGATTTCAGGAAATATCAATGATGCATTGTGATGACCATGTTTCCAAGAAATGTATTTCAATAAAAGATTTACATATCTGTTCCTGAGGGTATCAACCTTATCCATTTCTTGGATATATTTCTTTATTGGGGTGTACATAAGAATGCAGTTTGTGATGACTCCCATGGGCCAATCAAAATCTAGTTTTGCAGCAGCTAAGTTCAGTTCAAAGAGCCTATTAACAAAGCACTGAGGGTAAACCTGAAGCAAATCTGAAACATGAACTACAGGATGGTTGAGTCTGCTTGTTGAACCAGGTATATACCAGCAACCAGAGTCTTTATTGAAAAGATAGAGTCCAGCACAGCAAACAGCTCGTAATGAACAACCATTCAAAAGAGCAATCTGATCCGACATCATTAAATTTAAAAAATCTTCATTTTTGAACACAAAGAAGAACTGACGCATAACAGCATTTAAATGGATGTCCATATAATCCAAAGGAGTAAAACCTTTATTCTTATACAGAGTGTCTGGTAAATTAATTGTTAACACAGCATCTGAAAGACTTTTGATCATATGGTTAATATGGCCAATTTCATTAGGTTCCAAAAAATCATGGATATTTGATTTATCAGGTACATATGGACTGAGGTGTGGCTGTTTAATTGTCTTAAGAAGTGTGTCAAGATCTGGCAGCTGACCATTCTCAGTAAGATATCTACAATTACCATTATCTTCCATGTCAGAATCTTGGGAGCCACAAACACTTGAGTCACCATGCACTGGTTCAGAGGAAACAGATTCGCTGCTTGTAAACCTCTGGGTTCTACTTCTACCTGTTTCAGATGGCATGTATTTATCTCGCTGAATTTTCATGTGAAGTGTGTGAGTGCTAGTAGTAAGAGGATCCAGTTTCAAGACTTCATCTACTAATTCTTGATGTGCCATTTGAAAAGGATCTTCAGGCCTGTGGGAAAAAATAAACTGATGAATGTAAAAATACTGGAGGAGATGCGAGGAGAGAAGAGAAGAGAAGAGAAGAGAAGAGAAGAGAAGTGAAGTGAAGAAAAGAAAAGAAAAGAAAAGAAAAGAAAAGAAAAGAAAAGAAAAGAAAAGAAAAGAAAAGAGAAGAGAAGAGAAGAGAAGAGAAGAGAAGAGAAGAGAAGAGGAGAAGAGAAGAGAAGAGAAGAGAAGAGAAGAGAAGAGAGAGAGAGAGAGAATATGCCAATAAGTACCTCAGACACAATTTTTCCACCATGGCAGGGTTAGCATGCAATGCTCACCATCTGTCTTTAATAAATGACACTGTTTCTCTCAACTGCCTCTCCTCTTCTCACCATTTGTCATGTTGCTGTATAATGCTATTTTTTTGGAAAGTAATATCTACTTTGTCAAGGCTTGCTGTTTGTGGAGAAAATATATCAATAAAATGAACTAAAATCAGACTAACAAACAAATCTGATACACAGCTCAACAAAATCAATATAAATATATGTCTTTTTTCATGCCTGTTTACCATTTCTTAAATCAATGTGGGAGCGCCAGAACAGATACAGAAAGCTGCTCCTTTTGTACACTTCCAATCTCTGGCTGTCATGTATACTGCACCAAAGCAAGAGCTCTCCTATCCACAACTAACTGGTGCCCCACACACCTTTTTGTTCTTTCTACTTACCAGTTCATTAGCCCTGGTTCACCCCTCTGACAGCATATCACCCCAAGTGTACCATATTACGCCATTTCACTTAATCCCATACACACCTCACACCCTCCTGCATGTTCAGCCCTAAATAACTCAAAGCATCTTTCACTCCACCCTTCATCTTTTCCTGTCTCCTCCTCCTCCTTGCTCCCTCTAGTTCTGATGAAAATATACTCTTAGTCAGTCTCTGTTCACTCATCCTTTCTGTATCTCCAAGCCATTTCAGTACACCTTGGTCAGCTCTCTCAAACATACTCCATTTACTACAGTGCTTCAGTCTCAAAATGTCATTCCTTACTCAATAAACCCTCTTCACACCACACTTGTTTTTAGGCAATGAATTTATACAACACCCACATTTATCATTACATATCATTATCTTATAACCCCAGAACCCCAGGAGCCCTTTTCCAGGATCTCCTACATCTTCAAGACTGTGCCACAATCAGTAACAAGGGAAGGATGGACTACTTTGGCAAGAGATGTTCTTCAACAAGTTGCTCTTCAATAATACAACCCTTTTGTTTGTGTCATACCCACAGAGGGAGTTCAGTAACTCCCAATAAAAAATTTTCAAAATTATTCATGAAGAAGTAGCATGCTATATGTGGATGCCAATATACTAGCAAAACTGAAAACCCCTAAGTACTGTAACAATAACAATAACACTACCATTCTCAAAATACAGAACACAAAACCATACCTGACTACTACATCATCTTACCATGTATTAAATCTTAAGTGTAAATGATCTTACTCAACAGCTAAGTGCCATGTTTCTGAGCTGACAGGCAGAGAAGCTCCATCTTGTGAAAAAGTGTGATGAAATTAATAAATAATACTTTCCACTCTTAAGAAAGTGGAAACTGGTACCAATTTTATCAAGAGGGCCAAAATACCACTCATTATAAGTGGGGTAAGCCTGCTACTTAGATGGGCAGTAACCAAGAAGTACTTCCTTAAATCTAAACTTTCACAGTATCTGCCACAAGTAAAACATCTGGCAATGCTCTAAGACAATGCCTATGAGAAAAACAAAGGTCAAAAATTGTTCTTTACCCACACATAAATACCAAAAATTGCAGGGAATTTTTTACCCCAGAAAATCTTTTGGCTCTTAAACGGAAATATAAGGAAATGCTTCTGTACTTGAAATAATCATGGAACTTATCTCACAATGCTTCCCCAAAGCAAAAGATGTGCAATATATAGGATGTGAATAATCATAGAATCTTCTTCAAGAATAACCATTAAATATTTAATTAAAAGCCTTAATGACCATAAACATACATTTCAACCCCAGACAGGCATTCAGCATGAAAACTAGTCCTTATATTGAGATTTTCAAGCAAATCCATCACCTTCATAAAAATATCAAACACTGCAGGTAATAGTTCAGGGTATTCTTTTGGCCTAAAAACATTTTTGTTTTAAACTGAAATATAACATTATGAAATATTTCTATACTTGAAAGTCACAAAAAATATCTCACACTGCTTCCCCAAGCCAATAGGTACCCAATAAATATGAACTGAATAATCACAGAATCTTCTAAAAGATTAACAATTAAATACTTATCTACAGGCCTTAGTGATCCCTAACACACACTCAACTCCAGATTCACTTTCAGTATGTAAAATAATCCTTATATTGAGATTTTCAAGCAAATCTATCACCCTCACAAAAATATCAAAGATTGCAGATAATACATAGTTCAGGGCATATTTCCCTCAAAAAAACTTTTTTGCTGTAAAACTGAAATATAACATAACAAAACGATTCTATATTTGAAATAATCGCAGAAAATATCTCATATTTCTTCCCTAAGCCAACAGATAAATAATAAATATGAAGTGAATAATATGAGAATCTTCTAAAAGAATAACAATTCACAAATACTAAATAACAGACTCAAATGACCATTAAACTACATATTTCCAACACATCCATCCTGCTCCACACAACCCCACCTACAGCCCACACCTCGCAACTACACAATATCGTTGGTAACACCACACCCCCAAACACATCCACTTCTGTGAGCTGTAGAACATTTCTTGAAGCTAAGCAATACAGTATACAAAGAAGCAATAGCTGTGCATTTGACTTCTCAAGTAATAGTGGGATCTTTGTGTTATATGAAGAAGAAGAAGAAGAAAAAGAAGAGGAAGAAGAAGAAGAGGAAGAAGAGGAGGAAGAAGAAGAGGAAGAAGAAGAGGAAGAAGAAGAAGAGGAAGAAGAAGAAGTAGAAGAAGAAGAAGAGGAAGATGAGGAAGAAGATGAGGAAGAAGAAGAAGAAGAGGAAGAAGAAGAGGAGGAGGAAAAAGAAGAAGAAGAAGAAGAAGAAGAAGAAGAAGAAGCACTGCCCGGTATTTACTTACTGTACTGGGTCCTTCTGGCAGAAGAAACTTGAAACATCACTGCTGTCACTCATTGATGGAGAAGGGCAGCTACGGTGTGATGATGCTTTATCTTCCTGCTGTTGTTGCTGATTTGAATGAGCAGTTAGTCCTGCAGTCAGTCGTGAGATGAGGCTAGTAGGGGTTTCCCATGTATTATTCTCAAGTGAAGGGAGATTGCCTTCATTTGGAGGCCAAGATGACATGCTTTGGCAAGATTTCCCCAAAGACGAGACTCTGTGAGATGATGATGCATGGTCTTCAGGATGAGGTGGAGACTCCAGACTGGGGTGAGTTGCTGATGGTGGTGGTAGTGGTGGAGGTGGTGGTGGCGGTGGTGGTGGTACACTGGGCTTTGATAATGAAGGCTTTGTTAAAAGAGCACCCTGTCTATTTCCTTCCTCAGAAGTTGCTGACTGATGGGGATTTGGTGTTATTGGCAAGAGGTCAGGAACTCTACTTAGAAAATGTGTACTATCATTTGGATCATGGTGGTGGTGGTCCATGTTTGTTGGAGACATAGCAGAAGGTGTGCTAACAGGTACATGGGACTCTCGTGAACTGAGTGGAACTTGGTGCAAAGTTCTATCAGATGTCCCTCTATGAGTAAAATTATGGGATTCATGTTGTAACACAACTGCACACTGATGGACCACACTGGGCAGGGTAGGGGAACGACATATAGGGCACCATTTAACTTCTCGGGTATATTTACTTTCACTAGGAACATCAGGAGAGGGATTATCACTTTCTCGATATGGCCGTTTCTGGGATCTAAGGTGACCTTCATTTGGGGACCTTACTGTCCTGTGAGACCATCCTGTAGGATGTACCTGGCTTATCTGACCACCAGTACTTTGAACTGTCAAGAGGGAATGAGTAGTTGGTGGTGAGACTTCATGAATTGCTTGATTGGAGGAGAAGTGAGACCCTGATGAAGTTGGCTCTGAGTAATTTTCTACTTCATAGAGCACAGATGAATTTCTACAAGGCTCAAATGCATGCCGATGTTGAGAGTGCTGGTGATGATGATGGTGATCTTGACGAGAGTAGTGCTGATCAGGTTCTGGTTGAGAATACAAACTGCTGCTGTCATGTCTTTGCCCAGAAGAATTGGTTGTCACACCCAACCGCACCATCTTCGCATTTACCTCATCTGAAACATAAAAAGCATAAATTAAGCTGGGGTATCAACTTTCTGCACACTTTGAATTTTGAACACAAGCATTTGAGAAAGGATAATGAGTGGTGTGATAAAGAAGTTACTATACAGCGAGGGGTATGGGTAATAACTGCAAAAAAGGAGTGTGAGTGTGATCAAGAGGAATGTGTTGGGGCTGAAAAAGAGAGCAAATGGGAGATGGGGTTAAAGAGTATCAGTAACTTCAGGGAGATTAAGAAATGATTTTGAAGGATATCAACAGTGAGCAGAAAAAAGGAGAGCACATGGAAACAACAGTGAGGGGAGTAAAAGGGGAAGTAATAACAGGTAAAGAAGGGGTAAAGTGATGGAATGAGCATTTTAAAATGACCACTGAATGTGCTATAGAACAGAGCAGCAGATGTGAGATGTTTGGGATGGGGAATTATGCAGAGTGTGAGAGTCACGGTGAATGATTTAGTGAGAAGACCAGCGGTTGTAAATGTCCTGCATGTGATGAATTTTGGCAAAGCAGCTTGAGTAGATGAGACAGTAGTTGAATTTTTTAAGAGAGTGACAGAAAACTGACTGGTTACTCAGGATTTGCAATGTGTATATGGCTTAAGGTGAGGTGCCTGAGAACAGACAGAATGCCTGTATAATGCCATTATCTAAAGACAAGGGATACATAAGTGGATGGTCAAATAACAGAGGTACAAATCTTTTGAGGATACCTTGGAAGTTGTATGGAAGGGTGGATATTGAGAGAATAGTGACACACACTTAGCATCAGATTAGGAAGGAGCAATTTGGCTTTAGGAGTGATAGAGGACATGTGGACCAAGTGCTTGCTTTGAAGGATTTGCATATGAAATACCTAGAAAAAGAAAGGGATTTGTCTGTGGCTTTTATGAATTTAGAGAAAACATATGAAAGGGCTGACAGAAATGCCTTGTGAAAGATGCTTCAAATATATGGTGAGGGAGAAAAGCTACAATATGCAGTGAGCAGTCCCTATCAGCAGAATAAGGCATGTGTGCAAGTAGAACAGGAGGAGGGTAAATGATTCCAAGTGGCAGGTGATATTTGCATGGTTGTTTAACCTGTTTATGGATGGGGAGGTGAAGGATGCAAGTGTGAGGGCATTGGGAAAAGGGGCACATGTACAGTATGTTGGAAGTGTTGGGCCCTGGGAATCAATTGCTGTTTGCAAATGACAGCTCTGTTGGTAGACTTGCGAGAGAATACAAAAAATGGAATAGAGAGGATGTGTTGAAAATGAAAAGCCTAGGAACAATATGTGGCATGAGGAGGGATGATTGTGCAAGAAATGAAAGAATAAGACAGAGGTGATGTAGTAAGAAGAGTATACAAGAGAGATGAGCAGAGTGTGCTGAACTGGTCTGGACATGCAGAAAGGAAGAGCAAGGAGATACTGACTAGAAGGACATACATGTCAGAAGTGGAGGAAGCAAAGGGGAGAGAGACCAAGAGGGATGTGGAGAAACTGAGTGAAAAAGGCTTTGAGGTACTGGGACCTGAGCATGTAAGAAGGTGGAAAGCATGCATAGGATGTAGAGATATACAGCAATGCAGTATACAGGGGGTGATGTGATGTTAATGGGCTGAACCACAAAATGCCCATGAGGCTTAGCTGTGGATGGGGGCTCTGGTCTCTAATTTCAGTGCATTACACATAACAGCTAGACAGCAGATGCAAGCATATGAGGCAATTCTTCATCTGTTCCTGTTACCACCTTCCTGACAGAGAAAACAGGGAAAAGAATGAAAAAAGATTGACTATAAATTAACATTACATAAGAATCTATCCATGTCCTAAAGTATTATAATTCATATTTCATGAAATTCTAAAGAATTCTCTTTCAAAATGTGACTGCTCACTGACTTTGAAGTTCTTAAGTAATTTTTCAGAGTCATGAGAGATCACTTTACTAATATGAGCAGTCCCTAACATACTGTGACATAAATTTTACTGGTACTGAAGAAGTTAAAAACCATTTCATCAATTCCATGCAAAATTTCTTTATGGTTCTCATGACATGTATTGCATTCACCCAACTACTGATGTATTCCCCAAAACAATCTAATATTCAGTACAGCAAAGTAGAGCTGTTTAATGCATTCAATCTTTGTACAAATCCCCTTTCAGTGAATATCACTATTGTCGCACCAAAACATGGCGCTTAGAAGCATAATTCTGAATGTTTAAAAACTTGTATCTTCTGTTTGTTAGACATTATTTTCTCAATATTTCAATGCATCAAATAATTTTGCACTGTAACTAGATATGATGTCACATACTATGGCCACTGAAAAGCACAATCAGAGATTGATTAAGTGGTTCAGAGTACGTGTGATTGTAATTTTCTTTCCTTAAACAGTGATGCAGCTGAATTCCTTTCTTTCTTTTATCTTTCCTATATACAAAAATGGATACAGTACAAGAAGGGAAGGCCCTATGAGATGAAGAGCATAAGGCAGTTCCTAAGCATGCATCATAGAGGTTGTGAAGCAAGCCCTGGCATTATGACATTAAGAAGTGCCCCACACAATGAACTTAATGTTTCCATTCTACCTACAATGTACACAAGTTGATGCAGGTGGCCATCAGGAGCACGACACTGGCCAACCAGTGTTTAGTTTTGTTTCTGTATATAATGCAATGTTACTGTATAGACAGGACAAACACACAGGTTGGGCCAGCAACACAGGATATGCCAGCCACAGTGTTGTATGACAGTGGAGAATGTTCATGAGATGAGGCCCCATGAGAGTAAAATCCCCTTACAGTACACAGGGAAGGCCAGTCACACAAGTGGGGCCAGCCACATAAGCAGGGCCAACCACATGGATGGGGTAAACCACACACGTGGGGCCTGCCAACAGCCGGGGATAGCCACACTGACTTGGACTAGCCACACAAGCATGGCTAACCACATGGATGGGGTCAACCACACGTGAAGCCTGCCACATACGTGCAGACAGCCACATAGGCAGACCCATCGACACGGGTGGGGGGGGGGGGTCAGCCACAAGGGAAAGGTCAACCACAAAAGCAAGGCCAGCTACACAGGCAAGGCCAACCTTACGGGTGGGACCAACCATAAAAAAAGGGACCAACCACACAGGTTGAGTCAGCCACACAGGGGAGACAAGAATGTATACAATGTTAGTATAAAATCTTCACATACTGTACACCATCAAGAAGGAAATGCATACAGTTAAGATAAAAAAGCAATGCTAATTGTGGTAAGGTTTGAAGTGGGTGACTTGAATTGTGTAGGTGGGGTACTGGACAGGATGTTGAGTAGGACAGGGAAAGGACACTGGGTGGGGTGGTGGACAGGACACTGGATGGGATGGTAGAAGGAACAGTGGATGGGGTGCTGGGTGTGGCAGTGGACAGGGTGGTGGCAGGTGAATGAGGCACTGTGTGGGGTACTGGATGAAGCACTTGGTGGGACAGCAGACAGGGCACTGAGTGGGGTAGTGGATGGGGTGCTAGGGTGGGGCAGTGAGTAGGGCAACGGAATGAGTGCTGGGTGAGGCACTGGCGGAGTACTGGGCAAGGCACTGGTCGTTGTGCTGAGTGGGGCACTGGACAGGGTGCTGGGTGGAGCAATGGAAGGAGTGCTGAGTGAGGTACAGAACAGGCCACTGGGAGGGTTGACAAACTGGGCATGGGGTGGGGCGATGGACGGGGTGCTGGGTGGGACACTGGAAGGGGGAATTAAGTTGTTTTCTTTCTTTTGACTGAGACGGTATGGGCAGCTGAGACCCTAATCAAGGCCATCCCATTAACGCTATATATATACCCTAGCTTGAACCAGGTACCCATTTTATCGACCAACCCCTAGAGGTGGATGAACAGCTGGGTTGACCATGGACCGACTGCCGCAACCACGATTCGAACCTATGCGCTCGACCCTGGGCGGCCCGTGATTGCGTCACTGTCAGAACGCTAACCGTTACACCACTGGATGGGACACTACCTAGGGCACTGGCCGGGCTTAGTTTTGGGTCGGGAGGGATGTATTTCTACCAGCCTCATCTAAGGTAAGTTTGGTGGAGGATAAT
This sequence comes from Panulirus guttatus, assembly GCA_032361385.1. Taxonomy (NCBI): domain Eukaryota; kingdom Metazoa; phylum Arthropoda; class Malacostraca; order Decapoda; family Palinuridae; genus Panulirus; species Panulirus guttatus. The sequence continues at coordinate 2,102 of JAUUDW010133329.1, read as the reverse complement.
GTGAGGCCGCACCAACGTAGGCGACGGTGGCCAACCATCCATTCTGGACGTGGGTCAGAGCTGACCCATCAACCATCACCGCGTCTCTCTCGGTTTGCGATCAACTCCACTGCCACCGTCTCTAGACAGACAACAGGAGGGTACACTCCACAAAGCTCCTAACTGTCCTTCGCCGACGGAGGGTTTGGGTGGGGAGGAGGTAGGTAGGGGGTGGAGAGTGTCGCACCCCTGTCACCAGTAATCGTTCCCTCCCTCCGACACTGAGCACTTAGGCCCATCAATCAACATTAATGCTCTTTCTATAAGCCGCCATGAAACCGCACCCACCCTCCAGAAGACCGTATGACCTCAATTTCCAAAGGGCTCCCGCTTAACCTCTTGAGCAGGATGGGACTACCATAAAGCACTCTGCAGTTCGACTCTTGGGTAGGATTGGCCTGGTCTTTGACCTGAATCAAGCGCAGGATCAATGACACGAGCACGACACTTAAGGGCCGTATCGTCGTGCTCAAGGGGTGTGTGGAGCATTTCGTGCGAGGCACACACACACACACACACCTGGTACCGACTGTAAACAAACACTGGCCCTGCCTGAACCGCACACACATTATCTACCGTGATGGATGGTCAGGGCTCTCCCACTCCTTCCCCCATGTCATCTTATTTTCAGCAAGAGAGAAAAGCCAGCAGGAGGGAGCCAACACTCGCTTCTGGGGCTGTTCGGCCAGCGGCAAGCAAGGTTAAAAATACTGGACCTGGTTGACGACACGACCCCGTCTTAGGTCGGCCATAATAACGGTCCTGTCCGGTTTAGTAACTTCCTCACACCCCGCCCAGTCCAGTGACCTTATAGTCTATCCCCAGGTGACCTTATCAAGTCTAACACAGCTGGAACCTTAAGACTCAATCCCCAGCCGACCTTACCCAGTTTAAAACAGTCTAACACAGCTAGGACCTTAAAGTCTGTCCCTAGCTGACCTTACCCGGTCTAATATGGCTGTGACCTTACAGTCAACCTCATCTGTATTTCAGTCTACCTCAGCTGTGAGCTCAGAGCAAAGTCACGTATGCTGTGTGTGGTTCTCAGTTGAATAGGTCACACTCCCAGCAGCCTCGCTAAGGAAACCCTTTTTGCCACCATCATCATCACTAAATCCACCATAATTTTTCTCGGCGACTTACAAGTAAAAGATTTTCTTTTTTCCACTTGTGATGTTCTGTCAAGATGTTTACATAAAGAGTGCTTAAGCATCTCGCTGAGGAACATTATTATGCCGTTAACTGCAGCTAACGGACGCGGACAGAAGTGCAAAGATTTATGAGATGCCGTAAATCCCATCCACACTGGCTGTGTTCTACCCACGCAAGCTGTATATCCATCCATCCATCCGAACAAGTGGTTGCACATCCACCCACACAGGTGGCAGTACAGCTAACTCCACAGGCAGAACATCTACTCACACAGTTGGCGAGACTTCCACCCATACACACAGGTGGCAGTACATCCACCCACACAGGATGGAGTACATCTATTCACACAGGTGGCAGTACATCCATCCATACTGGCAGCAGTACATCCATCCACACAGGTGGCATTACATCCCTCCACACAGGTTTGAAAGTACATCCACACCACGAACTACGGCATATGAAGCCCTACTTAACACTTCGTGACCGTGACTCTACACTCAGGGAGAGAGAGGTCGTCGCCATGAAACTCGGCACGACCTCTTAGCACGACGGGACGACCCCTTGGGCACGACAGCCTGACCTTTGACTCTCTGATCCTTATGGGTCAAGTCAAGAGGTCGGGTCTTGGTACCCCAGGAATGTCTCGTCGTGCTCAAGGGTCGTCGTACCTTCATGTTCAAGGGTCGTCCCTTGGTTCTCAAGGGTCGTCGAACCTTCATGTTCAAGGGTCGTAACGTCGTGCTCAATAAATAAGAACGCCTTAACTAAACTGGCACAGAAGATACTGCCCACACCTCTAAACCCAGAGACTAAATAAGACGCGCTACCTTCAAACATCCGCAGACTCACTCTCCTGAGGAAGAGACACCCCACCTCCCCCACCCCCACTAGTTCGTTCCCAGTGTAATACA
>JAUUDW010133218.1:4053-23234 GCA_032361385.1 Panulirus guttatus | reverse complement strand
GTGGGGGGATGGGTCTTTCTTCGTCTGTTTCCTGGCGCTACCTCGCAAACGCAGGAAACAGCGATCATGCATAATAACAATAATAATAATATATATATATATATATACACACTTTTTTCAGGTGTCTGCCATCTCCCGAATTAGCAAAGCAGCACCAGGAACAGACAAAAGAAAATGGCTTTAATTGCTCACATTCTCTCTCTATCATGTCTAACCCAATCCATAACCAAGCCCCACAGAATTTTTCCTGCTTTACCCTGAACACCTGCCTTGGTTCATCCTGCTGACAACCCAAAGTCCCCCGTATAATACATCACTCCAATTCACTCTATCCCTTGCATATCTCACACCCTTCTGTATGTTCAGGCACCTCCTCCTTGGTTTCCTTGTTACCCCCACTTTTGACATGAATACCCTCTTAGTCATCCTCTCTATATGTCCAAATCATTTCATGCTCTGTGCATGCCACCACTCTCTCAACCACTACTCTCTGACAAATGTTATCAGTTATAACAACAAACTTATACATCTGCAATACGAACATTCTCTTCTGTCCTCCTCACCTTTATACAAAGAAACTATACTGTACAGGTATTTTGCCAATCCTCAGACACTTACCCTTGAGCCAAACATACATCCTAATTAATCAGCTAACAACATTGTCAACCTCTTCCTTAAGAAATTCAACTGGAATCCCATTCACTTCACACAGAGGGGGTGGGGGCAATACTGTTGCAAAAAATTTGTAGCTCAATGTGTCAAGGTATATTTTTTTGGAAACGTTCTTCATTTCACAGTAGATATTTAATGATACAGATGAAAAGCAGCTTATGAGTCATCTGAGTGTTCTGTTTGGGACGAAGTTCCATTATGTTACTTTCTGAAAGAGTTGGGGACCAGGCAAGCATGGCCTACGTCTGAGTGTATTGGTTCATGCAAGTATAGCCTAAGTCTGAGTGCAGTAGATGAGTTGTTTGTAAGGGACAGTAAGGGGATTCTTTTTCCTGTCCAAAAGTTTTGCCAATGAAAGTTCAGGAAACATCTAGTATGTTTGTGGACAGCGTTGATGTTCGTATTGTGGGCAATAAATGCCGTGTGTGTCATGTGCAATGTCTAGTCCAGCTGGTGTTTTACTGAATGAGAATGGTTAACCAAACCATTCAGGGTGATATAAGAGTAAAGGTTGAATGCATGTCTGTCTGTAGTCAAGCGGATGACAGTGGATTCCAGTAAGGATGCAGCAATTCTGTTTTGTGCAAGCTAGCATTCTACTTGTGTACTGTATTGCTGCATGTTCATTGAGGCTTGTGCACTGCTCGTGTTACCTATAAAAGACAGATGCACACAAGAAAAGACTGACACATAGCCAAATTCATACAACCTTATGTAATCAGAAACAACAAAGTTTCAGCAAATGGTGTCTAAAAATTCTTTTAACCCTAATACAATTACTATTCTAACAAAGAGAATATTATAGTTTTATGCATTTTGTTATTCACTTTACTCATTAATTATTTCTTTATGAAAACTGCTTGAAAATACACAAACCACAAAAATATGACTGTCATATTTTGAAAGGATTAACTCACTGCCATCAAATAATTAAGGTCATCAATAAGGAAAATTACTCCATTTCAGAAAGACAGCTGACAGAAAAAAGTATGAAAAATAAAATGTTCCAACTATTTCTAAAGGGTCCAGATATCTAACCTGCATTGCACTTATGATCAAATGAGTAACAAAATACAATCTCATGTAAATACTCAATCTTAAATTCAAAGTAAAAAGGGTTTGTGAATAATACAAAAAACATAAAATCATTATATCAGATGTATAAAATAATAGCCATGCCAATGCAGTGCACAGGTATCAAGAGTAAGTTATATGAATTTCTTCTACATTAATACATTCATGGTTAAACTACAAGATCACTACAGCTGACATGCTTCTTTCTCAAACTTCTAATCTCAAGTACCTGCCCCTTTCACTTTAACTTCAAATCTCTGACCATCAAGACTATCAATTTTCCATTTTACTTTTCTGTCTCTAATGTTCTTATGTGTATGTCTCTGTTCCTTCTGCAAATGCAAACCAAATAAATTATTGGTCTCTATGAACCATGAAATTTTTCCAACATTCAAAACAAGGTTGTGTATCCAAAAATATTTCACAAACATAGTGACACACCACAATAAAACCTGAAAGTATTTGCGAACTATTAACAAAGCTTAAAATATCTGATAAAGTATTCTCCTTACGAAATTGGCTATGTAAATGAATTGGTAGTCACATGCCTGTACTAAAAATGCTTTCTCAGTACCCTCAGTTAGTACAAAAAAGAAGGGAAAAGTAGGCAAACTTTAAATTCAGAGCACAATAAAGGAAACTAATGAAGGCAAACACTGGGTATATCAACTGCTGTGTTTCTAAGTTCTTTAAGTATGAATTAGTTAAAGTATCTTCCACCCAATTATTCAATACATTAGAAAAATTCTTAGATCAGTAATTATGTGCTAAAAGAAAGTGGGTTAAACTATGAATAATGTCACTGTACACTGAACTAGGATCCTTGAGGGGCATTACTTCTCCAGAGAACAATAACTAGTATATTCACACAGATGCTTTTCACTGCTCACAATAATTGAAACTGATAAGACTAAAAACTGAAATAGAGGAAGGAAACTATCATTACTATCACCATATGATGTAAAATTATTATCAAAGAAGACTTCCTTCTACCATAAAACTCTGTCATGCACATGCAATCCTTTCTTCTGGTTGAGAAACAGAGTAAGTATAATAAGTTGAAGGCAGCTGCATGTGACAACAGAAAACTTGAAAGAGCAAACATAGCAGTTTAAACTTATAACTGATTTCATTATCTTGAAAAGAAATCATGCATTTTGAGACAAAATTTCTGTACAAGATCCATGAGTATTCAGATATGCTTCAAATAGAACAGGTCTGACTTTGTTGTCCTTAGAGATGCTACTCAGTTACAGAAATTAAAGATGTCAGTGTATTTTTCCACACAAAGAGCCAAAACTCAACAACCTTAGCGAAACAATAACTAATCTAACTGTATTATATATCTGATAACTGACCCTAATGGAGCCAATTACATCAACAGATATAGCATATACTGTATCTGATTCAGTAAATACAGTGCCACAGGAGGTCAGTTTCTTTAAAATGGGGTAAAAATGAGTTACACCATTTGACAACCAAGTACAAAATCTTCTGTCCTTTTACCCTTCCTCCACTTTTCCATACTAATAATACTACAGGTACACCCAGGTACGAAATCTACTGTCCTTTTACCTTTCCTCCACTTTTCCATACAGGTACTTCTTAAACCAATAAAGGCAATCTTCTGGTGTTCCTTGTAACTCTAGTTCCTCTCTGAAAGACTCCAATATTCCCTCATCCCATGCTACACCTCTTACTAACCTTATTACCCCCTGAAAAAGCACTTCCCCTTTCTTTGTACAGAAACAAGATGTACAGTGTGGACCAGTCAGTATTGATGTCCCCTCTTACTACCCCTACTCATCTCCCATTTCCTTAAGTATCTGGGCCTTGCATAGTGAGATCCTCTGATTACATTTCTTCCTGTGCTATTGTCAGGTCATCCTTTGAAATTCTGTGGATAATCTCCTGCTGTAATCCTAACAGATCTCAAAAGTTTCCCGTAAAGTGTGGCATCAGAGTCTGATTTCCAAGCTCCCCTCTTCTGGCTTTTTTCCCCAATGTTCTCTCATATTCAGCTTTTTCTCTGTTTGGTTCACTTCTATAGCCAATGACAGATCAATTTCTTTCCCTATTAACAGCCATGTTCCTCAGGGTTCCCTCCCATCCCTACCTCCATACCTCTTTTAATTAAATACTTTTCTAAAACAGATAAACATATTGTCATATGCCTATGACCCAACTCTGCATTCTTCCACTTCTTGTGGAAAGAGAGAAACAGCAAGGCAGAGAGAAAATTTGTCTAAGATAGTCGAAAAGAAACAAAAATTTTGGAAGGAAAAGCTGTATCTTCAGAAAATAGTGACATTAGCAGGGTAAAGTGTGCAAAATAAAAAATCCAAAGCAGAAAAAAGCTGATGTATCTGATTAAAAGAAAATCGAGTAAGCATCTTGGAAGAAGAATAAACGTGAATTTAAGGGAGAACATTAACCAATCTCAGAAGATGGCACAGATAGAGATGGGAAATCTGTGCGAGGCATGAATGTGTAGAACAAATCAGTGAGCCTAACTTCGATAAATGATAAAGTTTATTTCAATGATACCTAGCATGCTTTTGCCTGCTGGGAATGACACAAAATGTACTTGGAGCCCCTTAAGAGTTATCTCAGGATAACAATTTTCAGAACATAAGTGCCCTGAGTTAAACCAAGATACTAATTACGTACTATCCTAAGTATACTCAGGATTGTAAGGTAAGAAGTTAAACTACATTCTTTCTGACACTAGGACGAAGTTAAGACCAAATAGCAACTTCAAGGCTATTTTTCAGACATTTCAAACATTGCAACACAAAAACCAGAAATTCATCCTTGCAGACCCATGTGAACCCTCATGGTACTAGAAATTCTAATATATGTCACTTATGAGCTTGCAATAAATAATAAAGAAATAAAATGAAAATGAGGACAGAACAGGTGCAAAGCCAAGACACTCAAAATAGATTTACAGGCACATGGTCAACTGCACAGATCCAAGAGCAGCACAACAGTATTGTCACACTAATAAGAGTTTAATGTCAAAAACTTCTTTTAATCCTTTTGGAAGTAACAGCCAAATAAATAAGAGATTATGACACACACACCAAAAAGCTACACTATCTCTTAACTCATGACAATCAGGAGTCAAAAACACATTCTAATAAGGCACAATGCCATACTAACAAATAAAAAACATAAAAGGAAAAGCTGTTATAAAAATAGCATATAAAATGGCTTCATCATAAAAAAGGAAGTGTTAATCACTGCTGCAATCACTGATTGATGATTAAAACAGAAAACTTTGAAGTGACTTATACAGTGCAACACAGACTCTGCCTTCATCAGATTTCACATCAAAACTATCATCAGATTTTACATCAAAACTACACCTGGCTTTCACCGAACAATCATAAGTTGCTACTGCTACTATATTGGCTGCATATCTAGACAGCTCTCTACTTGACCCAAGGTCAATGTTCCCAGGGATACGAAAGACTACAAACAAATCAGGTCCTAGTTTCACTCCTAAAAATCTCACTACTCTGCAGACAAAAACTGAGATTCTTTCTGTGTTTATCAGTAACAAATTACCCTCCACAGTATATTTTTCAATCATTCAAATGACATCTGCCTCTTTGACCCATATTTTTAAAACCCCACACTCCATAATGCAATCCCAATGCTTTGATCTTTTTCATTCTGTTTTGTTTAGTGCACTTCCACCAAGACTTTTCATGAAAGTGATTTTTCAAAAATCAATTTATGTATTAGGAAAATTAATATAATTCTTTTTACTAAGGAAACTATCTGAACATAATTACTGTGCTGGATCTCAGGAACTGTTAATACATATATAACAACAATCCTCCATAGAAATTAAAACAAGGTGTCATGAGGGATGCTAGATTCACTTTAGTTTAAGGAAAGATAGTAAACATTTTACTTTATAAAGACAGTTTAACTAATGTTAAGAACTGATAAGATATAAGTCTTCTTAATGTAGTAAGTAATGTATACAGCAGGACTATGATTCATTATACTGAAAGGATTACTGATCATTTTATATGAGAAAAATAGAGGATTTTGGAAAGCAAGTGTGTGTACAGACAGTGTTTTTAGAAAAAGAAAAATACATATGTTGTTTTAACAGGTTTTGGTAAAAATGGCACATGAGAAAAGTTAAAATAAATATACTTCTGAAAGCTCTGATTCTCTACTGAAGTATAACATAACTATGAGATTATCTGACAGGAGTTTTATAATGGCAACAAAGCTTAGTGTGGTGTTATTGAATGGTTTGAAGTATCATTCTCGGTACGTTATTGCGTTATGTTTAAATTTTTTCTTTGGAGAATTACATGAGAACAGAGTGAAACTGGATGACTGTGATGTACGGATGAACCAAAATGGAATAGAATGAATAAAACTGTGTCACAACGTTGAACACGTAAAATGACTGAAAGACACTCACAAATATAATTTTCAACAAATGACAGTCAAAGCATATTATAATTTTCAATCTTTTTTTCATACATAATTGCCATTTCCCACATTAGCGAGGTAGCGTTAAGAACAGAGGACTGAGCCTTAGAGGGGAAAATCCTCACTTGGCCCCCTTCTCTGTTTTTAATATGCAAGTAAAAAGAGTTAATGAGTTAAGTATTTGGGAGTGATGATCAGCAAGGATGACTTGGGAAAGCTGGAGCTTAAGAGTAGAATCAAAGAATGGTGAAATACTGGACGCTTATATGAGCTCTCACGAACAAGGAGAATCTATATGTAAAAAGTGAAAGAAGCTTACAAGGTGGAACACTTGTCCTAATTCAGATGTATGGCTGAGTCCAAGTCCTTAGTTTCCCTAAGTCCAGATACATAAAAAGAGCAGGAGAGATGGGTAACTAGCATAGGGCACCTGGAACTAAGAAAACATACAGAGAAGAGGATGATTAGATGAAAAAGATATGCTGAACAAAGCAAACATTAGCAAAATGTGTCGATGAATGCTTTTTATATAAATACTGTATGGCCATATATGATGCATGAACAATGGTATGGCAATGTAAGACGAATGACAAATGGCACAGCCATATAGTAAGCATAACAAATGACAGTTTGGTAAAGAAGAAATAAGGTGCTAAGTATGATGGTCAATGGAGCAAACCTAGATAATAAAAGAAATGGAGAGATACAGTCAACTTTTCTTCACTTATTGTCTCCATATGTCCAACCCATTTCAGCACACCCTCTTCTCCTCTATCAACCACACTCTTTATATCCTCACTCATCTCTCTTATCCTTTCATCACATACTAGATCAAACCACCTCATACCACATACTGTCCTCAAACATTTCATTTCCAACACATCCACCCTCCTCCACACAGCCCTATCTATAGCCCATGCCTCGCATCCAAGTAATATTGTTGGGACTACTATTCCTTCAAACATACCCATATTTGCCCTCCCAGATAATATCCTCTCTTTCCACATATTCATCAGTACTTCCAGAACCTTCACCCCTCCCCAACCCTATGACTCACTTCCACTTCAGTGATTCTGATAGAGAAATCTACTTAATGGTGTATGTAAAATGATGACAAAGTATGTCCAATGTCAACTCACTTGACACTCAGGCCTTTCTTCCTCATCTTTTAGCATGTTAAGCTGAAACATCTACTAAACTTCTCCACATTATCAGAATGAAAGTGGATAACAAAATACACTTAAGTGATTTATTTTCCGTTGTTTTATGACATGATGTCAGTGGGCTGAACCAGGGCATACAAAACAGATGAACCCAGGTCTGTGAGGACTGGTAGTGGAATGTGGGGACTGGTTGTGGAGAGGGGACTTTCATTTTGGTTCATGTATGTATATATATGTATGTATATGTACTGTGCATATATGTATATATGTATGTGGGGGGGTTGGGTCTTTCTTCGTCTGTTTCCTGTCGCCACCTCGCTGACGCGGGAAACAGCAATCATGCATAATAAATAACAAATAAACATACATGACATCCAGGAAGTGGATGTGAGTGAATGAGGTCATCTTTTCATCTGTTCTTCACACTATCTCATTAACAGAGAAATGGCAAACATGCATGAAAAAAATTAATATCTCTGAAACCGTACGTTGAAAAACATTCTTTAAATAATATGAAAAGCTGATTCACAAAGCTGATTCACAGAGTTCGAAAGGAAACCTTAGTGAGGTGTTAAAGGTGTTAAAACTGTGTTACAATCCCACAGATGACCAATTTCTATATCAAAGGAGTCAGAAAATCATGGTAGGTATCATACCTGTAAAATGAGAAAAATCAAGCAAGAAGCACTTGAAAGTTGCAATGTTGTAATACATGAAAGTGATGACATGCAAAACAGCAAAACTGAATCTGGAGGGGTATGTAAGAGGAGAAAGCTGTTAACGAGAAAAACAGGCAGTTTGAATGACCATATCCCGAGTATGAAGTCTGATCAAATAATGGAAGACTGGACAGAGTTTAAGATATCACATGTCTGGGAGTACGTTTACTGAAGATAGTGGACTGGATGCTAAAAACTGAAAGGTAATGAAAAGTAAGCACATGGCTAGAATTCTGAGGAAGATCATGAGAAATATGGGGAAGCCTGCAGGAAGAAGCATTCTCCCAGATGCAAAGTTTTTTTTGGGAAATGATTGCCAACAAAAAAAGAAACTTAAAGTTCTATGACAATCTGCTATGTGCTATGACGATCTGCTCTAAATATATCAGTTTGTAAAGTGGTAAATGTTCAGTTCCCTTGGATGTTAACCATAGCCTTGCACTGGACCTACCAAGAAACCATGGCATTCCCCTGGACACCCATGCCTGATCTATTATGCTCTTCAGATTTATCTGTTATGAAAAGCTAAACAATGTTGAAGTATGGAAGTTAGATGTTAGCAGCTACTGGAGAAATTAAGGAGAATGCAAGCTGTCAAGCTGGAGCTTTCTTCTGATGTACTTAAGGGAAACAATAAAATGAACAAAGTTAGAAAAGAGGATCTGAGGTGAAGATTATGAATACAGGAATGGATCATACAATCAAGGACAAGTTTTGATATGGTAAAGTTATTTGGAAAAGTCCAGTGCTAAATAGATGAATAATGTATACATGAGAGATGAAGGCACGAAAAAGTGGACAATAAAGGTAAGGTGGAGAGAAAGTCCATAAGAAAAAGAAACCTATGTATGCAGGAGTGTAAGAATTTTCCCAAGAAATTACTTGCAGAAAAATCGGCAAGAGCCATTTTCCAAAACTGTAAGAGTCAGCGAACAAATCAGAAACATACTTTCTATTTCAGACATGGAAGTATCCAATATACGTAAAGGAAACAGAGAAGAAAGGTCATAGATAAGGGAAAAGTGTTGTTTGAAAGGAAAAATGGTAAATGATACAAATAAAATGAAGAATAGATGCAATGAGAAAGCAGTTAAAGCGAAAGACCTTACTGTTAACACTTCATCGTCTGACAATATAACAATCAGTGACTCTTATTACTGAAAATTCATCATATCAAGGTGTGGAGATGGACAAAAACCAGAGTACGGTACATAATGTCTTTTAAAGAAAGAGCCATATAATAAAAGTCTTCTAAATGCAATGAGCCATATAATCAAGAGACACATACTCATGGATTGGCATTTCCAACTGACAGGTATTTTTCAATATCCCTACAATGGGGAAGAAACGAAAAGCAGTGAATCATTGATGTGAAAACCGTCATATCAGGATAACTTCAGGCCCCCAGCAAGAAGCAGTTCACAATACATCATTCCAATTATTCTACTCTGAAGCAACAACTGATACAGTAAGCATGGGATGCAATATTTATACAGAGGTTGGGTCATAATTAAAAACTGAAGCAAAAATGGTTTAGCAGGATATTCAACAGGCTTAAAAAAATGATATCAGTCTCCACAGTGAGCATATTGTAAGATCATGCACACAAGGGAACAGCAGTAACTAAATGACCATGAGTACAGTAGGGAGAGCAGGAGAGCAGCTGACACCAACATACCACCACCTTAGTAGGCCTGGGAACCTCTTTATTTATGAGGCCATTACTCAAACTCATCACACCCTCAGGCTGTCAGAAATGGGGCAAACAGTTACTACTCCACATCTGAGGACAAAGCTTAAAAAACATTCATTTGTTTACTCATTGCCATCAACAGGGGCTTCCAGTTTCTTAAAAACTTTTCAATCTTCATGAGCCTTCCATACATATATAACAATATAAATCAAAATTTCTATTATATTAAACTGCAGGAAACCCCTGTCAACAAAATACAAAAATAATGTGTCCATTATCTATTTTCACTTTATCTAATGAATTAATATAAAATGCTCATTTCTACATGCATCTTGCAACTCCAAGATTGACAAGATAGTTCCTATCATACTAGTCAGTTGTATGATCAACAACAAAAAGGAAAAATAATCATATAATCAATAAATCACACATGATGTTCATATATACAGGAAGCACAAAGAGGCTTTCACATTGTTAGGCACAGGAAAATGCAAAAATGAGGAGCAGCCAAACTTAAACCTACGATATATTTATATTCAGAGAAATTTCATCTCTTCAAAAAAAAAAAAAAAAAAAAGCATTTGATGAACTAAAATAACATCAAAAAAGCAAAGATAACATATTTTCAAGGTCCTTCTTTCATGAATCAATGACATAAAAGTCATACTGTAAAAGCATCAGTTGTCACATAGCAACTGTTTCATAAATTACAAAAAAAATTGTATGAAAATAATGAATATTCTTACCTGAAACCAATCCCTGAGAAAAATCTTTAGGATTTAAGGGCCAGGGAAACATATGTATAAATACTGCACCACTGTACAAAATGACAATAAATGTCACTACTACTGAAATCAAAATATGCATGAACCTTTGAACCTAGTAATCTATATTAGATTCCATCAATAAAATCATCCTATGAAGCAGATGGCTGATATAATGCAACATCATGCATAGGTTCAAAGCTTCTGGAAAATAACAAAACAGATGATGCCTTCTGTGTGTTACAGGTAAACAAACATTTCTATCTAAAAAGCAGCCCATATTATAGTGCAGTATAAAGTGGAGTGTGTAATTCATCATATTCTTTTATAACTGCCTAAAGCAACCCAAGGTTGCCAAATATCATCAACTGCATGTTCTGTGGTAACTGTCCTAATACAGCTATTATCATGCTATGCACATGAAAGTAATACCTACTGAATGATGAATGACTACAATGTCAGAGCTATTTTAACCTTGGGGATAGTCTAGAAAGGGTACAGCAGTATCAATATATCAGTAGTATAAACGAAAAGGTAAGCTATATCATGAATACTATTGAATTTCATAGGGTAAATGAAGAAAAAGACTTGGGTGTAATAATCTGTGGAGACCTAAAACCAAGTAAGCAGTACACAGAAGCAGTGAAATGAACGAACAGAATTCTTGGATTGAGGTACGGCCTTCAAATTTAAGTCCAGGAAAATCATCATTACATTCTACAATTCATTGGTTTGTCCATATCTTGAATATTGTTCTATTTTGGTCATCCCAACTAAGAAAGGCAGACAAAATAGAGAGGGCACAGCATCAAGCTACCAAGATGACTCCAGGATTCAGAAATAAATCCTAGGAAAGCAGATGAAATGACTTGAATCAATTTGGTTTACAAAACAGAAGCTTAAGAGGTGATCTAGTATAAGTAATCAAAATCAACAAAAGCATTGATAATCTTAATCTATTAAATCTTGATTCATATGATTTTACTTGTAGTAATGGATACAAACTCGTGGGCAGACTTTTCACCTTGGATGCGGCAAAGCACTTACAGGACTGTTAACATATGGAATGATTTGCCAATTTGAGAGGTTGAAAGCAGTACTTTATAGATATGTTTAAGAATGGACTTGATAAATACTTCACTTTGAGTCCACAACTTACATTACTTGTGCCCTCTTAGCTGCAATGACAATTTGCAGATTATTATCTTTGAATTATCAGTATGCCTTCTAACTTTTACCACACTAATCTGTGCTTTCTGATATCATCTACAATCAAAAACAGCATTACAGGAATCCAGTGGTATGTTGCTGTATGAATTCCTTTTTCTTTGTATTCCTTTTGTGTATCTCCTGCATGTCACTGAGGGCAATTACAAGGGGATGGAAGTGTGGGAGTTTAGAATCTTCCCCTCCTTTCTCATCACTTTCTAAACGTAAGAACATAAAAGTAGCAAAATGCAGATTTTACCTCTAAGGTTCAGACATCTGTTTCTGATGCGAACTTAATACAGTATGAAAATGCAAACCGGTAAAAAGAAAACGTAACAGTACATTAATAACAAAACATTTGGCATCATTTTCCTTTACCATTAAGTTTTAACTCTGCTTCATTTTGCAAAGCTGTTATACTTCAGTTAATACTTGAAAAATGTATAAACAACATTCTAAAAATATTCACATCTTCCTTAAGTAAATTACATACAGTAAATGAAAACATCAGTACAGTAGTAGCAAACTTAATAATACTGCAAAAATACGCTAATAGTCTTCATAGCAAGCCCATACATCAGAAAACTAAAAATCATTAATGCTGTTTTACTTCAATAACTGAGCCACTCTAATGGACTATTCTTAAGTTCTGCACATTCAAGTTTTTTCATACTTGATTGCCATTTCCCATGTTAGTGAGGTAGCGCCAGGCACATACAAAGAAATGCTACGTCCACTTGCATCCAACTTCTAGGTTTCATGTGTAAAGCACCAAAACCACAGCTCCCATTGCATGTCAAAAGTGTAATGAGAAATAAAAGTGCAATGTGAATGAGAGCACACAAGTAAATGATCAAAAAAGCTGATAATACAATGGATTCTTCACTAGCTGTGCAATACAAACTGAGGAAATAGTTCACATACACAATGATTAATCTTTAATCGTTAAATAATACTTATCTTCTTTGTGTCAACATGTATTATATGCTTTCTACTGGTATGGTCTACTGTAAAACTTTAATCAACATGCTTTCTTCTCATGATAATGCAATCATTTATATACTAGAGCAAAAGTCCATTACACCAATTAAAAAATCTAAGAAAGATTCCTTTTCCTTGAAATCAACAAAATAAAAAAAAAAGAAAAATTTTACAAACAGAAAACAATCAGAACCTAAAAGCTATAGTTACATAACTGGCTGCATTCCAAGGTAAACACAGTTGTTCATCTATTCTCATGTGGGTTAGCAGTGAATGTTTGAAAAGTTCATGCACAGTAGTCTTCTAAGATCTTTAAGTTTCATGCTGACTAACTTTATTGAAGGTCTACCAAAATAAAAGAATATAAGCTAGTCACAGCTTCCTGAGTTAGACAGACACTTTCTTAGTAGTCCAAATAGCAAAGCAGTGAAGACAAGCCACTTTCTGAACCACTTACTCTGAATAAAGCCAAGCAGTTTCATGAGCTTATGGAAACTGAGGAACAATGTGAATTCCCTGCTGAGTGGTTTAATTGTTTTAAAGACAGTTTTAAAGACAGTAACTGTATATGCAAGTTTGCAATTCATGAGAGAAGCATTCTGCTAATGATGAGAGTACTTCTAACTATGTCAGCACATCTGCAAAAATGATTTTTGTCTATTTTCTTCTACTTTGATAACCTAAAACAAAAGTAAAAATAACGTAAGGACCCTGTTCATTTGGGTTCACTTGAAATCAGGTTTTCCCAGTGCTTTCTTTCTCAGTTTCTCAGTCTTTATAATTGTTTTGTTTTTATTACATCTTGCAGTAAATTACATGAAAAATAACCCAAAAAACTACACATATGTCAACATGTATACAGATATGAGTCACTTTGTACAGTTGCCGACTATGGAGTACCCAAGAAACAACAGCACCTGGTGGCAGAGTGGCAATATTCCAAACATTAGAAATTTTGTGGAATAGGTCGAATTCTTTTCCTTTTTTTCTGAATCATGGGAGTTTCCAAAATATAAAACAGTGGATTAAAGACACCAACAAAGTAGCCCCATTGAGAGTCCAACACCTCTGTCCATACTAAGGAGACCCACATGGGGTCCAACATTTGAGTCTCTGCAGATTTTCTTTGGCAGACCACCATTTAGGAACTTTATAAAGCTCTTTTGGGCCTTTCCAGATACCTTTCTCTTTTGTTAGAGAGAACCTGTTCACCTAAAATACAAATCTTGTGACATAATCTTTTAAATCAGTATTTATTCCTAAAAAATGAATTTTCTCAGCAGGTGTTCTAGTTGATGTTTAATAAGCTACATTCTGACCAAGAAGGGCAGCAGATGTTTCCGTATAAGCTACAGCCTTTTCTATTTGAAAGCACCAATTGATCACAAGCCAAATAAACTCCTGATATGGACCAGTAAATGATTTTCCTGCATCTAAGATGAAAACTGCAATCAGAAAACATCCCAAATTGAGCAACTTTGCCAGGCACATTCTTATCAAACTCTCCAACACCTGCCTGTCAATAAAAGAGACCTCTAGAGGCTACTTATGGTATAATAAGTCAGCTGGTTATCTAAACAGAGGCAAAAAAAGTTAATCTATCCATGGATGCTGGCAGCCATTACGTAAAAACACATCTATTGTTGTGGGTCACCATTTAAGTGTAAAGAACTGTATCATCACTTAAGCACAACTATGACATCTATAATTTTACAACAGCCTGAAACACTTTAGAACAATGAGATGCTCCCAACAGGGATATAGGTGGCAAGAAAGTGAACAAGACAATGGATAAGGGTTACAGCTTCAGACTGGCTTGGCTGAAGTGCCAAGGCAACATTAACTGGCTGAGATTCTCTTGTTACATGTTGTCCAGCAGAGCTTTGCCTCAATGTTAAAAGTCCCAATGTCTCTAACCCACACACAGCTATACAAAAACTGAATGGGTTTCATATATGGTATCATAGCAAAAAATACAAAATTTGGCCCCAGCAATTCTACTACTATTACATGTCTTCTACAAAAGACCACAAATTTCCCAGCAATACTTGCAGAAGTATGTAAATATAATATGATCCCACGTCAATTCAAACAAAACAGGCAACCCTTCATTATCTTACTTATCATGCTTATGATCGCAAAAATAAGAGCTATGACTTACAGGGAAAGGCCAGAGTCCTTTAATTTGCCAATCTTAGAAAAGAGAAAAGAGAGGGGTGACCTGATCACAATCTAAATTCAAGGTTTTTATACAGATCAATGATGTGAGAGTGAACAGTTATTTAAGAATAGTAAGGATACAGCAACCACAGGATATAACATGAAATTTAGCAAGAAACCTGTTAAAAAAAGGATAAGAATGATGGATGAATGAAATATGGCAACTGAAGACATGGAAAATGCAAAGCGTACATAAATCCAAGAAGTTGTATGACAGCAGAGAATGTTCAAGAGATGGGGCTCCATGAGTGTAAAACTCCCAACTAGTGCAATGTTAGGTAATTACAAATAGGTAGCTCCTTTATCAGCTGCAACAAAGATATGGCTAGTATGGCCATGCAAAAACTAGCCAAAAGGATCAAGGCATAAAGAACTTTCGGATTAAATGCTCCCCATATGCTGCTCTCCAGCATGAACAATCAACACAGTTCTGAAAGGCAATTATTATTCTTTGCCTAAAAACTGAAATATAAGATACAGATCTAAAGCACCTTAACAAGTCCGTGTGCCCTGACATGTACGCATGATACATGGAGCTCAATCTTAAGGCAACCAGTCCTCTTGAAACTATTCCATATACTCTGTTTTCCATATGTCCAACCAGCCTGCATTCTGTATACTACAACTGGTAACATTCATTGATAAATTGTTAATTGTTAGGCATGGAGAAAAAAATCAACAAACTCTAACCTTGGTGTACTCCACACACTTGTTGTGGGTGCAGGTATTGCCACACCACACACAGCCGAAGGTATTAGACACACATGACCGGCAAGAATTTTGCTCACTGCAGAGTGCGGTAAAATTAAGCTTCGGCGTCACAGCTGGACATACATCATATGCTGTTTTATCGTTATTATTATCAAGTTCACATCGGGTCAAAATCCTGAAAGTAAAACATTATCAGTGGTAGTGAATAATCCACAGGAAGATGGTATTTTACATTAGTCCATGCAAGGTGAATAATCACATAAATCTAGGGCAGAAATATGCAAATGAAAAAATTTAACCTTCTGAGATCCATCTTTAAAGAGAGCCAAACAAAAACAAAGAGGTGAATATGAAATGACTAAAGTAAACAAAGAAGGACTGAAAGAAGTATGAACTATGACAGGAGTCTCAAGGATAAATAAAAAGTAAATGAAGAGGGGTCTCATGGATAGATGAAAAGACCATCAGTGTACTGTGGTAAAAGCAAGAAAATACAAAGTGAGAACAAGACATACAGCAAGGGTCACAACACAATATCAGAAGAGTTACCTATGCTTTATATGGTCTTCACTTTTCAGACACATGCTTGAATACCATAGAAATGTAACTTTCTGTGCATGTATACCTGTACTGTCAAAACTTACAAACACTTAGGAACTTAGAAAATAAGAAATAATGTACTACAAAGGATCTCTTAGGAGCTGTAAACAGCATGGCAAATTTTCACCTTTAAAACTAGCAAGCAGGTGAAATAAGTTGCATATAAATATCAATGAGGATGTGAATGCCACACAAAAAGTACAAGTGTTTTTAGTATGAGTATGCACTAATTGCAACCTTTGAAGAGTCTATTCCAATCATTATGTTGTCTGTATTATATGCAAGTTATAAGAAAACTGAAAATCTGACAAGGGTGAAAAGTTAACCTATATATTTATCTACAATCATCCCAGGACCTATTTCTAAGAAAAGCTAATGGTGTAACCCAGAATCTGCTTCTAAAGGCTCCTACAGCCCAAGACTACACTACTTCCAGCAACTGGGAAATGTGGACTCCTTTGGAGTGAGAAGTTCTTTGAAGAGGCTGAACTCACAGCATTACACTCTCATTAAAGATGACTTTTTACTTGTGGTGTAACCTCGAGCAGGTAGAGTTCAGTAACTACAAAAGTTCCTTTATAATGGGGCATATACCTACAAAAATTAAAACTTTAACTGTTAAAAACCAGTGCCACATTCATTTTCTTCTCCCAACTGCAAACTAATAAAAATCTTCAAATTTACTCTTTTTATATTCAGGTAGCTCATTCTGTCTATGTGGTGAGCAGTAAATAAGCTCATTAACAGGCAAATAAATCAAAACACATCATATCACACAATATATTATATCCCACCATTAAACACACTTGATCACATATCCCTTCCCCTATTCCATGAAATCCTCTTAGCCACATACCTCTCACTCTTTCCTTCTATCATATTCTTGGTTCCCTCTTTCCTTTTCTGTTCTTAACTCATTCATTTTCACTGTAATCCTTCCTGCACCCATCTTTCTCAAAGGTTCAAGCATTCCTCACTTCTTCAACCATATCTTTGTAAATTGCTTACCTCTTTTCTCAATCTTAACCCTTTTCTTATTTTCATCCTCAAGTCAAGAGAACCATCTCCAAAGCATGCATCAGCATGCCAGACCTGCAAACCCCTGTGACACTCCCATGCTCAGCTGAATGCCTTCTAAAAAACTATCGTACCTAGAGGCTCACACCTTTAATCCACAGTTACATCATCACTACTTCAGAAATAAGGTATTATCATTATTATTATCATTTTCATTATCATAATCATTAACATTATTATTATTAACATTATCATTATCACCAAAAAGAACACCTATTTTTCTTCTTTTCATCCTAGTTACAAACATGCACATTCACATGCCCCAGCATCATCTGATATCTTCCTCTGCTCCTGCATTTTGAAAGTGATAATCCAATAACAAATGTGTAAAATATCATCCTTCTATCTGTTTATCTATCTATATCTCCGATGCCTGTTCCCTACTAGAACTCCCTCAAGGGGATGGCCACAGCAATAGAGTCTCAATAACTAGTGAACTACCAGGAGAGTCATAACATCTAATTAACTATTGGCCTCTAGTGGTCTCTTAGCATATTACCAATTTTGTAAGCTCACCTGTTCCAAACACACTTGCGGCCAGGGTAAGCATGCAGGCACTTATCACTGGAGGTCAGTCGTGTCTTGCACCTGTAAATAAATCCTCAAGTAATGGACCATAAAAAAACAATTAATCTTTGATCTGTGCAAATATCAATGATAAACCTCATTACATGGCTTTATGAATTTCTACAATAATTACTAACCAATAAATCATCTTTAAAGAAAACTAGGATAGAATTATTTTTTATACTTAATCGCCGTTTCCCACATTAGCCAGGTAATGCCACGATCAGACAAAGAAAGGCCACATCTGTCCGCATCCATTCTCTAGCTGTCATGTCTAATGCACAGAAACCACATCTCCCTATCCACAACCAGGCCCCTTAAACCTTTCCATGGTTTACCCTGGATGCTTCACATGCCCTGGTTCAGTCCACTGACAACACATCAACTCCAGTATTCAACATTGTTCCAATTTACTCTATCCCATGTACACCTTTCACCCTCCTTCACATTCAGTCTCTAATAACTCAAAATCTATTTCACTCCATCCTTCCATCTCCAATATAATCTCCCAGTTCTCTTTATTCCCTCCACTTACAACATGCATATCCTCTTTGTCAAGCTCTCCTCACTTATTTTCTCCACATGTCCAAACCATATCAGCTTACCCTCTTCTGCTATCTCAATTACACTCTTTCTATTACTACACATATCTCTTACTCTTTCTTTACTTTATCGATGAAACCACCTCACACCTTATAATGCCAACAAACATTTTATTTCCAGCACATTCACCTCCTCGGCAAAGTTTTATTTATAGCCCATGCCTCACATCCACATAAAATTGCTGGGACTCCTAAACCTTCAAACATACCTATTTTTGCCCTAACAGATAACACTCTAGCTCCACACATTCTTCAGCACTCAGAGAACCTTTGCTCCTTAACCACCCTATGAGTCACTTCCACTTCTATGGTTCTAATCGCTGCCATGTCCACTCCCAGATATCTAAACAACTCACTTCCTCCAATTTTTTCCATTTAAACTCACATCCCAACTAAGCTGTCCCTCAACCTTGCTGAACCTAATAACCTTCCAAACTCTTCCAAATTCAGTCACCAACTGCTTCAGTTTCTCACTTGAATCAGTCACCAGTGCGGTATCATAAGCAGGCAACAATGACTCACTTCCCAGGCCCTCTCATCCACCACAGACTGCATACTCACCCCTTTCTCCAAGACTCTCACATTTACCTTCCTCATGACCCCATGCACAAACAAACTGAACAACCATGGTGACATCACACACCTCTGCCATAGACCAACCTTCA
>JAUUDW010133107.1:0-15222 GCA_032361385.1 Panulirus guttatus | reverse complement strand
TATATATCGCTATCTGTTCACGATTCGTTGAACATCTTCTCACACTTAGATGAGCCTCTTTATGTCTTTCTGCAAACGTGATTCATCGTTTAATACCTCGTCAACGTCTATGGCTTGTTAAACTGTCATGATCTTCAGTTTATGGTGAGTTGAATGTTTCGTGACTCGTTTATGGGTCGTTAAATGTATGATAGTTCGACGATGGGGCACAATAAGTTACACACGCTATACTGCCTTTTAAAGTGATATTGGTATGCAAATCGACTTATTGCATAAAGCATAAAAAGATTCAGAATTGCGTATTAGGTGTTACTTTTTACCACACAATAGCCACAGTTTGGTCAGATTTACAGGACACACTTCGATAGGGATAATTGAAATTTCTCTTTCCCTAATTCCTGACGGCCTGGAGCAAGTCGTATTCACGGCAAAGACAAAATTGCCTCCATCGTCAATTAACGACATCGCCAGAGGAGTCACTCTCAGGGCATCGCGACGGGATTTGGCGAGGGACTGGGGGGTCGTTCCATGCAGGATGTATAATTGGGCCATCTACGGCTGTCAACAGCGAGGAGCGAGGAGGAGGAGGGGGAGGGGGGTGTCTCCTCCTCCTCCTCCTCCTGCAGTCCCTTGGGGTAAACACACCAGTAGGAACTGCGGGAGGAAGCGCGTAATCACCCTCTTCACGCATGAACCCAGAAGGGTCAAGACGGCAAATTACCCACAACCTTGCCTTGCACTCTTCCAGGCCATTTGTGATTTAGACCATCTGTATCATCCCCCCCAAGTGTCATTAAGCCAACCCCGAGGGGTAATTAGATCTTAGTCTCGCCTTCTTCCTTCCCAACACACCCCCACACGTCTTGTGTAAATCTGCCGAGTTTTTATGTCAAATATAATAGCACGAGTTGGCCAGGAGGTGCCTCCTCCTCCTCCTCCTCCTCCTCCTAGCCTGTGTCCCCCGCTCACCACCTGGGTCCTCTTGATCTTCCCCCTGACGATCTGCGACACCCCGCAGACGTGGGTCTTATCCCCTGTGGTCTCTCTCCTGGTCCGCTGCTGGATTCACTACAACAGCCACAACTCCCGCGAGAGAGACCACGCGACGAATAACCGGGAGGAGAAATTTCTCTGTCCCTGACGATGTCGTCCTGGACGCAAGATGCATCTTACAGACGCCACCTGGTGAGTACGAGAGGTCTTCCGAGTAGGAACGCGTGCGTAGCTGAGGGCGTCTGGTTGCCACAGGGGGATGGAGGGCCGCTCGACGTATGATTATCCTCTCCTGCCGCAGCTGTTACCCTGGCCCGACCTCCGCCCCCTCAGCTCCTGCCTTCTATCATGGCGTAATTGCCCGAAGCAGGAGCAGCGGGGATGCGACGCCTTGCCAACTCACCCCCCCGAAGTCTTGGCGAATCGACTCACATCTGTCCGTTCCGACGGCGACAGGACTGCGTATGTGGTACTGCCCGGCTACATAGCCACGCCAGGGGATCGGATTAATGAACCGGCTCGATAAGTGGTGTCACGAGAAGGAAAAATCCCCTTAAATCCCATTCCCCCAGACGCACACACGTACATACATAACACACACTGGTGGGGCTTAACGTTACTGACCATCAGTAAGAACTGGTCCACTCGGGGTCGGGACAGCATGGGTTCGAATCCCGAGAGCACCAGTCGGCCCCCCCCCACACACACACACTACACAGCTGTTCATTCTTCCCTCAAGGGCTCTTGGACAAACGGGTATCTGGCTTAGGCTGGTGTGTTTGTGCGTGTGTGTGTATTTACACAAGAGTAGAGAGAGAGAGAGAGAGAGAGAGAGAGAGAGAGAGAGAGAGAGAGAGAGGAGTCTGGAAGACCAGGACGACACATGGTATACGTCCAAAAGAAGCAGGACATCCACGCGGCCGCAATCTTGGCTGGAACGTGACCCGACTCGCTATCGCGTTATTAATTACCCGTCTTGCTAATGACCAGGAAAACGCCACCGCCTCGGGGGATATAAAGGCCCAGGGCGGCATTATCGTGGGCGTAGTAACAGCTCTTCCGTCTGCTACTCCGTCAGGTGATGTTCGGGACACAGTCAACCATGGCAACCTAAGCGTCTTGTAGCCCCGTCAGGTGACGTGCAAGGAGAGCCATGGCAACTCAAGCGTCTTCTCCTCCGTCAGGTGATGTTCAGGAGACTCAGCCAAGGCAAACAGGACCCAACTCTACTCCTCGGGTGGTTCTCCTCTCCTGTCGACGCTGTAGGAGGCTCAGTACGCCCCTGGGCCAGGTCGCTTCGGCAACACTGCGACGGAGACGGCGTACTCTATCCCGCCCACGGCTGAAACTCCGTCAGGAGGATGTACGGCGGCGGTGGGGCGTCGTCGGTCTGCAGGATGTGGCCTGTCGCAAGCCCCTCCGCCAGTGATGTCTCAGCTATTACCGTAAGTGGAGGGAAAGGTGTTGTGACGCCCTGGATACCTACCCACACGGTTGGAGTGAGGGACAGAGGGAAAGAAGGAGGGAGGCTCCCCTCCTCCCATTTGCAAAGTGGGAGGGAGAGAGAGAGTGATGGAGCCTCCGTAATGTGAGGGATCTTTCCCGCGTCCTTACAAGACATACGTGATCTATATAGTTTGTCATCTCTCTCTGGTGCTGTTTGCTACAGTCTAAGGGAACATTCTGCATATCCTGCTTTTAGAAGAACGTCTGTTTCTCATTCTGTCACAAAGACATACTTCTTAGGAAGTCAGAGAACCTTTATGGTGAATTCCTTTATGCCTTAAATGCTGAAAGTATACGAGGCTCTAACATTTCGGACGTAAACAAACCTTCGACGAGGATGGAAAAAAGTACAACGTCGTCAAGGACCTTCTAGGCCTGCTTCCGCGCGGAGCGCGGCTCTGAAATTGCAGAAGCCACTGGAAAGAGGGTCGAAAGAACTCACAAAAATAGGTCAGACAGCCAAAATATCGATGTTTATATCGTGCGCAAAATGAGGCGCCCGCTGCCGGAGATCTTGCTGGACTTCTCGCACGGCGCCCATAGATAGCTGGTGTATCGCTGGTGAATCGGACACACGTAATCTTTCTATGGCTATCTGTAAAACTTCTTGCTATTTTCAAAGTCTTGCTAGTGTGAACAATCTTTAGTCTGCCAGTTAACTGGCCTCCTTACCACAGACGACTCAACCTTTTCTGTCATGAAGAGAACTCGTCGCAGAAGGCGAGGACGAGTTAGGAGTCGTCGAGCAATCGATGCTTCTTCTGCAGACAGGTTCTTTGTTTCCTGCAGATGACCAGGCAGCAAACGACGGGGGGATTTTTTGCTCACAGGAAGCGATGACTTGCACGCCAGTCTTCTCTGGCACTCGCTCTTCAACGGTGAAGAAACCTGTTTCAGTTTTATGTATCTTTAACCACCCAAACGTGGCTGTAAAATCACTGAACACGCCAGAAAGTCTCTTGGATGTTTATGATGGCTTGGCTTTCGACCTCACCCATAAGGATCAGGTCAAATGCCAAGCCCTCGTCATTCCCAAGGGTCGTACCGTCGTGCTCAAGGGTCGTACCGTCAGGCTGAAGGGTCGTATGTTACAGTTACTCCATCTGTTATACACAAAAACTGACAACAGACTCAATTAAAATTGACAATATTTCTGATATCTACTGCAATCAGATGTAGACGGCAAAATATCATGTCCAAATGAGAACATCGGACTCTCGTTCCATGCTTGACTTGTTTGGGTTATCAGGAGGACGAAATGAGTACGTGGGATAGAACGAATAGGACTGAAGTGGTATACAGGGGGCGACGTTATTTCAGTGGGCTCAACAAGGTATTATAAACCAGTCTAGGTCAACCACTGGGTAGCCTTTATGGCTTGCTTGAGGAATGATCTTTATATATATATATGTTGATCCGAGTGGAATTGTTGCAAAGCTCAACAGACAGGATGAGGATCATTTACAGCAAACAACCCCTCCACCCTTTCATCATTCTCCCTAGCATACATAGTCCGTCATGGTCGCTTATTCTACCTGCTGTGGTTGCTCCCTGTGCAGTCTGACTGTGCCAGCCAACTTCCGAGGTGTGTGTGTGTATGTGTGTGTGTGTGTGTGTGTGTGTGTGTTAATGTATGTTGCTATTAGTATCTAGCATCCGTATATCATATAAAATTTCACATGAATGAGGTCAGTCGAACACCACCAAATCTGCAAGGTAGTTATGATTGTTATCTCTGTTGTTTTTAGATACAAATCGTGACTGCTATTTGCGGGTGAGGAGAAAGAGGAACAGCCAGTCTACTGTTAACCGCGAGGAGGAGAGCCAGTCTACAGTCAGCTATCAGGAGGAGGAAGCAGAAGACACAGTCTACGGTCGACTGTGACCAGCGGATGTGTAAACTGTCATCAATAGGTGATACCGTCTCTTCATTCTGCAACCATACCGGAAGTAATCTCATCCATAGCAGAGCCATTATGTCCGATAGAAATCTTCCTGCACCGAACGTTACGTAAAAAAACATGCGGTCACATTTATGTGCACATTACATACACATCTAACAAGGAGAGACGCTTGTTCACATACATGTGAGTACGTATATATACTTATCTACATAAACACAAGCGAGAGCAGACACATATGTACACTTATGCGAGTACACTTTTCACATATGGACACATGGTCATTCATACAGACACGTACACATGTTCATAAACACAATTACACATTTTCACATACACACGTTTATATACTGACAAATTACACACATTCACATGCACACAGATTTACTCACAAATACACATGTTTCACACAAGCGAACACCTAAATATATACAGAGACATACAAACTAATACATTAAACACACAAACACAAACACACCAAGATACAAGCAGGCACAAAAGCCAAGACTTGAAACACTTAAAAACCTGCATATTCACAATCTTTGATATTTTGTTTGCTATTAAGATTTTCTTCTTGTTTCCACACTTATTCCATTTCACGTCATTGCGAAATATTAACAAATTCCTCCACATATACAAGTCTTTTACCTGTCCCAAATATGAATGCACCACAATTGTGGCTCGATGCAAAGACAGTAAGATTACAAGATACATAATTATGCCAGAATGTGCTACAGCGTGGCAGGCAGTCCTACCCCCCCCCTCCCCCCTCCCTGTATTTCTCTTTCCGCAAGAGAGACGTCCCCAGAGTCGGTCTCGCCCTCTGTCCACACGGGGTTCTCCGCCCTTAGGTGCGGGGGATAAGTTAGCACCCTCATCCCCCGGCCTGTAAATTGCTGATATCCTGGATGGTCGAGTGTGAGGGGGAGGGGGGGGGGGCGGTCTGGTGCTGCCGCAGCAGCAGCCGCTGTCGCCATCGTCAGACAGGGATGTGACGTCTACAACGGATAGGCGGGCATTACAACGGTATAACACCTCTCTCTCTCTCTCTCTCTCTCTCTCGCAACCTGCGTTAATTTCACAGGCACCTGCTCCTCTCCCCGCCCAGGAAAACACAACAGCCTCTTTTTCTCCACGTAGAGCCCATCACCTCGGTGCTCCTGATGTCAGCGCGTATGACGAAGGGGACGTGGAAGGGGGGGGGGAAGTGTACGTTGGAGTGGGGGTGACGTATGAGGGATGGACGTGTGAGGGGTGGAGAAAACGGGAGGCGGAGGACGTGAGGTGGACGTGGGGGTAGTTTACTGGCCCTCTGGACCATAACAACTGATATCCAACACTACCTACCTCATAGTACCACCGAGTGTACATATTACACAGCATTACAGCCCTGTACACCGGGGCACACTAAGGAAAGATTATCACACTTGTAATGCATCACACTTACAGCGTACTGCAGCGGGGAACAGTGGAATACACTGTAGCACGTTTCTCTCTACAGTGCAATGCAATGCAGTGACATACAGTACAGTACAATAGAGTTTTGTACACTGCAATGAGCTGCATGGGAGAACAGTGAAATTCACAAGAAAATTACAGTATCTAACACTACACTAACTTACAGTACAGTGAAATAAAGTTTTATATATATATATATATATATATATATATAAAGTGGCTTGCCCAGCAGGGCGCTTGTCTCTGCATTCAAGAACGGAAATGCCTGTCATGGAATCTCAACCACTATCATCACTGCCTTCAACAACCTGTCTGGCAAAACATGGACAGTGATGTCTGCGCCACGGTTGTAATTTACCTCACAACAAGACGCCGCTGAGCTCTCTTTACCACACACATACACACACACACACACACTCACGATGTTTCCCTGGCCGACGTCTGCTGGCTTTCCCAACACCTGCGCAAGCAGGAGAAGGACTTCCTTGAACGCTTGTGAAGCTACTCTGAGAGGTACATTTATCATTCGTGATTTCTACGGGTCTTATTGAATTTCTAACTCAACCATTCGGAAAATCAAAGCAAAACCCGAGACAAGCAACCTGTCTGTGCTCTGCGAGTCGAACCAGACGTCACCCTGCAAGAAACTCGAGAATTTGGGGAACTCCTCAGGCAAAGACGATAACGTTCTTATGGAAGACACACCACCACAGCCGCCGTCGCCGCCTCCTCCAGACACCACCACTTCCAGCACCATCACCACCACAACGGCTCTGGGAGACGGCTTGGCCGACCACAGGAATGCGGAGAGAAGTTGTGGTCGTTCGTTGACGCTATACTGAGCGTGGCACAGTTCCTGTTCACGTCTCCTCCCAAACAAGTGATTATCCCTTACTGCAGCAGTTGGTTCTCCTCCTCCGCCTCCCGGCCCTCACAGACAGACCCCGGTTCTCACACAGGTGGCTCCCGTATTCCTAAAACCTGTGTCCTTTATATCTCACAGATGGTTCGTGTCTCACAGCAGCCAATCCTTGTATTCCTAACAGATGGTCTCTGTCTACTCCACAGCTGGTCCTTCCCTCCCTTCGAAGTAGTTACTGCTTCTCCCAGAGGTGGTCTCTGTCTCTTTCACAGATGGTCCATAGTTCCCAGCTGGTCACCGTCTGTCTCATGAGTGGTTCCCGTAACCCTAACAGATAGTTATCATCTTCCAAATAGCGAGTTCTGAATGTGGAAAAATCACAAAAGTAATCCCATGTTGGATTCAGTATTAGTAGTAATATTAAACTTACTTATAACCTGTATATTCTTAAGTGATATTCACAGCGTGTCTATCTATCTATTCATCTATCTATCCACGCACATGTGCACATACAGTTAAACCCGATAATCCTGACATACATCCAACAGGTACCCACACGAACACCCATCTTCACCCACACCCACAGATGCACCCACGTACACACATCCAATCTCATCTATATTCATGCTTAACCTGATACAGAGAACTCAGACACAAAACACCAAGCTTTTGCTTTGCTAAAATGTCTCCATCTATAGTGGTGGGTGGAGAGGAATCCACTGCCCCCCTATCCTATCTCCATCTATAGAGATAGGTGGAGAGGCGAGCCTCCTGATTCACTATCTTGTCTCAGTCTCTATTGATTAGGAATCTAGGATCGTATTACTCTCCTCCTACAGATAACCCCCATGATAGGCCAGAAGATCAGCTGTTAAATACCCTTCCCATGTCCACCAATAGCTACCCACATCCACAATGACCCACGTCTACCCGCTTCTCACACCAGCAGGCGGGCCACGGGGAGAGGGATGTAGGGGGAGGTGGGTAGAGGGGAGACAGCGGGGGTTTTTAACCATTAAGGGGAAGGCTCCCCCTTGCTAGAGGGTGATGATATATGGGATAAACGACCAACGTAAATCCACCCCCAGTCTTTCCATGTTGTACCTCCCCTCTCCTTCCTCCTCCTCCTCCTCCTGCAGCAGTAGGAGGAGCAGGAGGAAGAGGAGGAGGGGGAGCACCAGCGCCCCGCCCCGCCCGCACCACTTGCGCGTCCATGTTCCCCTGAGTTATGTCTCCTTACCACAGGGATCGCAGCGCAAATCGTGATTGGCCTATCAAGGTAAACGATAACGACTGGCGCTACCTGGTTGAAGTCATCGGTCGAGGCCAAGACCCTAAAATACCCGGGACGTTCCTGACAACCGCGTCCTAGTTGTTCCCCCGTGATATACGACGTGATAATCCGGGGTCGATGGTGGTTAAAGTGATGTTTACTATACAATGTCGTCTGGTTCCTTCCCACAATACAGTAGACAGGAGGGGTGGTTGCCAGGGAGTAGGGGCAAGGTAGAGGAGGAGGAGGAGGAGGAGGAGGAAGAGGAGGAGGAGGAGGTCTGGGAGTACCGAGTGACGAACGTGAGGGCCATCTGTCGCAGACTAACAACAGAGTCGCGGACTGACAACACATCCGTCACTATTTGTCGCAGATTCACAACACAGCCAACACCATCCGTCCCAGGCTAACAACACAGCCAACACCATCCAACCCAGGCTGACAACACGGCCATCACAATCAGCGGTGGACCATAACCGACAACACAGGACGACATCCTCGCTAACGCCCGTGTCCCCATCCAGACGGCTGATGTAATCAGATAACTTCTTACTTCCGCGTTAATTTCGGAGAGTTAGAAGCAAAAACACGGTCCGTACATCACTTCCTTTACAGCGCTAAATGAACCTTCCACAGACACATCTCACGGAGTGATGGCAAAGGACACATTAATACCACAGGAAGATGTATATAAAGGATGTGCATTAACAGATAATAAATACGAAGATTTTTAGTCATATACATTCGCGAGAACATAATCTCTAATTTCTTAAAGGTTCCACTGTCAACACAAGACGTCCTTGTTGATTTATTCTTATTTCAGTGGGATGCGATGCTCCTCCGTTACTCTGTCAGTGTGAATATCCCTAATTTACGACTAACGGCAGTACGCAAAGTACTTATGATGCTGACGACCGAGAAAGAGCGGTAATTAACGAGTAATCACCCTTGCTGGAAACTGCAATAGAGGTCTGTTTAATCTCCTAAATTCACACGGCGTCTTTGTTCCCTTGTCCTTATCATGTCGATATGATTACCACGACGCCACGGGCCTCGGTGGTTAGTGATACTGACCATGGTTCACCACGGGCCAACCCGAAGGGGCTCGAATCCATGGCGTGGCAGTCCGCCCACACCCAACCCAGGTATTCATCCTCTCCTCGGGGTTGGTCGAGAAATGAGTAACTGGCTCAAGGTAGGGTGTTTGTGTGTGTGCGTAAATACAAACAAACAAACACACACACACACACACACACACACACACACACACACACACACACACACACACAG
Source organism: Panulirus guttatus (assembly GCA_032361385.1). Taxonomy (NCBI): domain Eukaryota; kingdom Metazoa; phylum Arthropoda; class Malacostraca; order Decapoda; family Palinuridae; genus Panulirus; species Panulirus guttatus. Next base: position 5,939 of record JAUUDW010133107.1, on the reverse strand, counting down.
AACTGAAACAACAGAAAAGTAATGACACCAAGTTTTAACCAGAGAGGAACAAAGAAATATCTTAGACCCGAAGCAAACAAAATCTATCAACTCACAACAACAAACAAAGACGAAACAAGAAACGAAAACAAAGGAAACAAGAAAATGCTTTCAAGGCTAAAGCTATCACGTAGGGAAACACTGTAACTTGAGATAGCAATAAGATGACAATACATCATTACTGGTGTATAATTCTGCTATTTAGAGAGCAATTATGGAAATAGCAAAGCATTTGAAAATGATTTATTCTGTTGTACATCAAACACACGTGGCCAGTGCAGCATGGAAGGGATCAAGAGTGTAGAGCAACATAGCATGACTACACGGGTCTCGTGCAGCATAGCACGACCACTTGGGTCCAGTGCAGCATACCTCGTGAGTCGAATGCAGCATGGAAGGACTCTTAAGTGTAGTGCAGCATGACATGAAGTACTCCATGAATTAGTGCAGCATAGCTCACGAGTCTAGAGCAGCATGGCTTTACTCAGGGTGTGGGTGTATGCTGCCAGGGAGACAAAGATGACCTCTGGCGTGCATCGACAGAGGCGCGGAGGGGAAGTGAGGGGGCGTGGGGAGCAGGCCACGCCCACCACGCCCACGCTGCTTTTCAGTTGTCACACCGCTGCGGGCGGAGTGGGTGAGGAGAGGAGAATAGGAGGAGGAGAAGGAAGGAAGAGGAGGAGGAGATAAAGAGGAGAAGAAAGAATAGGATCCTCTCCGACAAGTGAGTGTCGACATTGTGGGAATTGATGAAGGAGACATGTGCTGGGCGACCTGATGCTATGGAGGGAGTCTGCTGTGCCGCCTACATTCCTGCGCTGGTGTTGAGGTGTTCCAAGCGAAGGATGACGCTTGAGGACTGCGAGGGGGAAGTGAAGGATATCCGACAGAACAGAGGAGTACCCCCTTCTCTTCTTCTTCTTCCTCCCACTCCTCTTCTTCTTCTTCATCTCCTTCCTCTCTCTTCGTTAATTAGACTCCTCCTCCCATTCATGGTTCTTCCTTCTCGTCCCTCTTTCTCTCTTAGTTTCATCCTTCCAAACTCCTCCACCTCTTCCTCCTTTATCTCTCCTCCCTCCTTCTCACTTCCCTCCTACCCTCATCTTTACATCCTTCCCCCATCCTTCCATCCTCAGGGAAGGATAAGGAGTGGGAGAGCCACGGGAGGTATTGCATCCACTGACCCTCCTTCATGTGGGAGCGAACCAGCGGGGGATCTGGTGTTGGAGGAGCTCTTGCTGGACACCCTCACAGACAATGGCCCTCTGAGGGCTTTGGTGAGGGCATTACCGCCGAGCTGCGCCCCTCGCCCTCCCACACAACGCCGGGGCTTTTCACAGCCACACTCCAGGTCCCTCTCGACGATTGTATCTCCGTCACAATGAGACAAACAGGGAACTTGTACTTCTGCATTACGTGCTCGGAATGCATACACACACTCTCACTCTCTCTTTCTCTATCTCAGTGGGTGGTATTCATCTTCACAACGAAGCACTTAGAGAGAGAGAGAGAGAGAGAGAGAGAGAGAGAGAGAGAGAGAGAGAGTCTCCCAGCATTACTAATGCATCTGTAGTAGTTTACAGTTACATATTGGGCAAGATTTCAGCTCGCGATGATACGAAGGGAACTTCCTGAAAACCAAGATTTGGTTAGTGAGTTCGTCCTTGGTCAATACTGCCGTCATAGGGTCTTCCTGGTGATCAGACCTTGAGGGGTCATTACTACCGGCGTCGCTGGTCCCCAGTGGGTCAGAACTACTGTTGTAGTTTGTTCTGGGGGAGGACGGGAGGACTACGGGTCATTATTACTGTTGCAGCTGCTCTTAGAGGGGGAGGGGGTGAGACCCCAAAGGCTACCATTACTACTGCTGCAGTTGGTCTCTGTCTTCGTCTGTTTCACATTTCAGCGTGTGGGTCTACGAGGCCTGTGAGCAGTGTGGTCTACAAAACTTGGGACTCCCGACGAATCTTTGTTCTAAATTGAATTTTGCTTTCATTTCAAACCCTGGTTTTCCTTTTCTCGCTATGTTCAATAGTACAAGGCCCACTAAAACCTTCCCTATCTCCATTTTCTTCGCCCCCAGGATCATATACACCCACTCTCTCCTATCACTCCAGCCTCTGCCAGTCTCCAGGTAATCATTCGATTCATCTTAGACAGCCAGAGGGCAACCATGTAAGAAAACAGCTCTCTCCCCTTCACAAAATACACCAACATACCTCTCGCATTATGCCCGGAATAAGGTAACTTTATCTTATCGGAAACACAAATATTTACCAAAACCGTCAGCGAGTTTTTGAAGAAAGAGATCAGTTCCTCCGCCATTGTGATGTGTTGTGACCCCAGGATTGCCCAACAGAAAATGGACGGTGGATTACAGTGGTCAGAAACCCAAGCTGTTTACTTGGGTGATTCGACGATTTCTCTCTCCTCTCTTTTCCCCCCCTCTCGTCTTTCCATTTACAAGACCTCTGCTGTCTGAAATGCCGTGAGGGATTGGGGGTTTTAGAAATCTGTAATTAATCTCTCATATTTCGAGAAACGGTCGGTTGAAATCCGATTTCCGTCGGTAGGGGGGACGACCAAACTGTTGGATGGAGGTTTTATGTGGTCGAGTGAGAAGATGCTGGATAGCACGACTGTTTGGTCTGCGGATAGTTGGATAGTGATGGTACATGGGAGTATAAGTCCTTTATCCTCCATCCCCCCTCTCTTTTCCTCCCTATGTCTCTCTGTCTGTCTCTCTCTCTCATTCATCTATAATCACTCCTGGACCCGTTTCTCAGAGAGGTTCTCTGCAGCCCAAAGCTGCGCTGCTTCCAGTGAAGGAGAAACGTGGACTTTGGAGTAAAAAGTTCCTTGGCGAAACTACATTCTTAATGACCCCCATATCTTATATCAATCCCAGATTCGTGTGCAGCATGGAAAATAGTTCTTATACTGAGGTTGCCAAGCAAATCTATTACTCTCTCAAAAACATAAACAATTGAAAGAATATTTCGAGGTATTTGTTGGCCTAAAAACACTTTTGTTTTAAAACTGAAAAATGACACAATGAAACGGTTCTGTACTTGAATCAATCATGGAAAATATCTTAAAATGCTTCCAGAAGCCGACGTATACCAAATAAATACGAAAAAAATAATCAAAGAATCATCTAATCTACTTTTTTTGATGTTATAGTCAGCCCAATCAAGAAGAAATGCTGTTGTGACGGTATAACAACAGTTAAACAAGTATGAAGACCTCAGAGAAGAAACCCAGCCACCATTTACTATAGAGAAGAAAATCAAGAAATAAAACGTACTGACCAGCACCAGTTTGCCCTTTCCTGTCTCACTAGGGCTCCGCCTACGTCCAGACAATGACCTGGTCGTGACCTGAGACCACATGACCTCACTCGCGATGTCCAGTGACCCCGCTCCAGTTGTTGACACGCGTCTGGGCCAATGAGCCACCTGCCTCGTCAGCAGCTGCTCCTCCTCCAGCTGGCTCTCTGATTGGTTAACCCCGATCTGCCCACGTCTGGTCCAACTGAGGAGAGACAAAAGATATTTACAGTCCGCGAAATAAATCGTACCACTGGTAAGCTAAGCGTTAGCAGTGTCTTTCCCTTTCGGTAAATTATTTGTCTAACCTTTTCACCTGATATGGTTTCGACTGGGGCATACTTTCACCCATTTCAGGTCGGTAATTACATGAAAAAGGACAGTCAAAAAAGCCTTCACGTTTAAGAAGACCATATCTTCATTCCCCCAGCACTAGAAGCGGTACAAGATAAATGAATTACTGTAGCTACAACGATACAGCATTAAAAATTCTTTGCTTTTACTTTCTCTCACATTATCATTAACCTAATCTAACTAGCCTGACTTGAAAATATGCTGGTCAATTCGGCATAATAACTGCAACATAAGTCTAACATGACTGTTCTTTCGCCGGCACTTATTCAATCTCAACCGGTAGTCCTCAAAGTCTTTTATTTTGGTAGTAATTACAATTTACTATAAGGGGGTTTTGTATATTCCAGCAGCTACATTATTGAACTATCCTGATAAAGGGGAAAGACAGAGAGAAAAAAAAGAACAAGTAAAGTGGATAAAGGTAATACATTAAGTACCAATAACATTTCATAATGCAAAACTTTTTATACAAGCTACCCATAATGACCGTTTTCTTTTATGCATTATAAGAGAAGGCGGAATTTCTCTATGGCTAACTTCTACAAAAGACTTGGTTGCATTCGGTGAATACTGATTGTCACGATAATACAAACCATTTATGTTTCAGTTCGTGTATTTCACCTATAAAGCACGGCATTAATCCTTTTCTTCATGTACGTTTCACTGAGATCAAACTAAACCGTCTAATCATACCATTTACTATAAATCTGTACACATATAATGCATGTGTATATTTGTACATATATTTTTCATAAAAACTGGTCTTGGGTAATTAAAGATAGACAGATAAACAGTGAGATAGGTAGATATCTACATGAAGAAAGCACACACGAAGAGAAAGCATGAAGAGTGAAGTCAAGAAATGTGGTCCTATGGCTGCGGATGCCTTCTACCCGAGGATACATTAAGTAATAACACACATGAGTGTACAGTACCTTCCCCATATGCTAAAACGGGTGCCAACAGGCCTAGACACATGCTAATATGGATTAAGGTCTTCTTCTCTATTACGTTGATTTGTTGCTGGCGATTTATGGGTCCAAAATGAGGAATAAGACTGTTATGCAAATCTAACTAGTGCTACAGGGGTTATCCCAAGCTAGATCTGTGGTTATTTCCCGGCATAAGGAGTTGAAGACTTGAAGCTGAATAGATGTTGTTGCTATCGATACACTATATTCCTCTTATCCTCATACTGTGTGATTTCTCCATAACAAGGGTGTATTATATCTGGTTATTTGTAAAAAATATCAAGACATTAGTTGAATATTTATTTAATACCATACTCAATAGTTCCTTGTCCACATGGAAGCCATTATAAATATTGTTGCTGACTGAATCTTGTGCAACCATTTACCATATGAAGGATGCTTTAACTAAAACCAAAACTCGTTGGTTTCCCTGTCTCCAGTGATGTTTTTAAATCTAAAATTCATTCAGTCCTCCAGTCCTCCCTTGTCAGATTATCAACTACTTTATCTGTCTTTCCTATGACAATCTATCTATTATCTAAAATGTCTATAGCTTGCACACATGTTCAATGCATGCCTACTAACTACTGTTGAAAAATAAAAACTGGATGTAAAGAATGAAAGAAGGTATGAACTTTTATGGTTCGTTAATGTTCATCCAGATATTTTTCCCTAAAGAGCCAAAAGTAAGCTAACAGTGGTAAAAGGTGCAAAAATCGAACTATAGGTAACATTCAATGTGCAAGTGTAATGCTCCTTCTTTCACTAAATTTAAAACAAGTCTTTTTAAAAATGTAGCTTCAAGGGAAGATACAAAAAAAGGTAAAGTAATTAAAATATCAAGATACTTGTAGAATTTTCTAATTGGAGGCTGATCAATTTAGACATAACAAACTGATAGGTGTGATGAATATGTCCATCCACCTTGTGCAAGAGTATTTCAAAACTTTAGGTAAATGAAATTACCTACACACATTCTACAGGGGTTGGAAAAGAGAACAAATGACAGTTGAGGTGAGCAAGTGTTAGAAAACTTTAGGGAGAATAAGATGTTTTGAAAGGAGGTAACTAATGCACAAAAAAACACTAGAACAAACAGTAACATCAATGAAGGGGTGAATGGGGAAATGACAGGTTGATATAGAAGCCTTGTCGAAGGTTTTAGGAATATGTGCGAAATGATTCTATCTAGTAAACAATGAAAAGGTAAGAGGGTTGTGTGTTAATATAAAGAGTGTGGTTGAAA
>JAUUDW010132997.1:0-15222 GCA_032361385.1 Panulirus guttatus | reverse complement strand
TCTCTCTCTCTCTCTCTCTCTCTCTCTCTCTCTCTCTCTCACACACACACACACACACACACACACACACATACACATCCTACTTGAGGCCAACACTAAAATATGCTTCTCAAGTTTGGTCATCGCACTTATAGAGACACAAAGAGCTAAGAGAGGAGGTCTAAAGGAATACAAAAAAAATACGGTACCAGAGCTAAGAGAGCAAGAGTTACAGGAAAAGGCTATGCAGAAGCCCACCATGGAAGACAGAGGAGTGAGGGGTGACCAGATCACAACCCCTTAAGTTTCTAAACCAGACTGTTGACGTAAAGTGATCAGTCCTTCAAAAGAAGTAACGGAAAGCGCAAGCAGAGGACATGTTATGAAGCAAAGAGGTAATGGAGCACTTTTATGGTGCAAACGATGTGGATGAATGGAATAAGCAGAGTGACGAAACTGTGAATGTAGCCAGCAATACAGAAGTATTTCTCTCTTTGAAATATCTATGTCTTTCTACTCGAACCACACTGATCTAAGAGTTTCTGTCTCTTCCACTATCACAAACAGCCTCTAAAGGACCCAGTGGTCTGTTGCTGTTTGAATTCCTTTGTATAGCTGAGGAAATTCATGAGATGGGACCCCACGAGTGAAGAACTCTCTCCTCGTACGGCACAAATTACATAACATGTTGATTACTCTTATTGTTACAGGGCAAACGCAGGAACACTCTCATGGGGTCCCTGCAGTTTCGAGGCTGCACTCCACGAGTTAGCAGGGTATGATTGGATCCTTTACGGTGGGAAGGTCCTCCGATAACGCCGTGGTATTTTGCGTACACTGACGATGCTACAGCCTCTTCTTGGATGACTTCCCATCCTGTAGTATAACCAGCTGCAGGAGGGGTTCATTTTTCCTCCCCCGTCTGCCGTATATCTCAAGTGTCACATGGAGCATATATCGATCCCACAATAACGAGTCTGGGAGAGATCAGAATCCCTTTCCTATAGGCGTAAGGGCGCTTATCCCCCTCACCCACCCTACTGTACATAAAAATTCATGCGTTTCCGAAGGTCTCCCCAAAAACCATTTGATCCCTCTACAGTACGCTGTTTCCAATGGTTCTAGTCTTGCTGTTAACAAATGAATGGTTTGAAGTTATAGAAGATTCCTACTGCAAGCTCTAAGTAATTTAAGTGAAAGTAATGAAGTAATAAAAGATTCCTGCTCCAAACTCTAACTAATTCAAGCCAAAGCCCTAATACCGTAGAATATATCAACTTGAAGCTCTAATTCCACTGAGAGCCCCTGACTCTGACCCTACATTACAGGTCTAAAGCTCTACCTAATTCAGGCGAAAGGTCCTTGAATATTAAAGCATTTCTGCTTAGATTATCTGACTAATTCAGGTGAAAGCCTTTGAGTAACAGTACACCCCCACCCAACCCGTATATCAAGTTGTAACTAACTCGAGTGATAGACCCACAAAAATTCCCCGTCTCCACATCAAAACACCCTCTCACGACAGTGGGGGGATCTCCAAGTTGATCGGAGGTGAATCACACTTCCAGGAGACACAAGAGGTTCTGTTAAAGGTGTAGTTGTCTCTTTAAGTGGACGAGGAGAAAGAAGAGTCGACGAATGTTAAGTCCTGGAAATATAGTGGGTTTCCAAATAATAGAGTCTGGAAGGTGCTGGTTGTACTACGTGTGCAAGTAGGTTGATAGGTAGATAGGTAGATAGGTAGATAGGTATGTAGGTGTTGAGCGAGGTAGATGGGTATACAGATCGGTAGATAGGTACATAGATACGTAGGTAGAAAAGTGTAGAGTACTTGTATCTTGATAATGGGTGTTTAGAGTCTAGGAATGTACATCAAATTCTAGTATATTTATGTGATTTTTTTCTCTCTCTCTCTCTCTCTCTCTCTCTCTCTCTCTCTCTCTCTCTCTCTCTCTCGTTCTCGGTGTCAGCATATCCTTCGAAGTCGACGTAACGAACACAATGATATAGAAAACAACACATCAAAATGAAAAATAAGATATGAATGTATAATGAATAACTACTAACTATTGACAATATTAGTTGTAATTAAGACTAAATACTGTACCTATTACCTCGAAAATCGTATATGCTGAGGTGGCTAGCCAGCCCCGACCGAAAGCCTATACTCTCAATACAAGATTTAGTCTCACTATAAAGTTCGGAAATAAATCGAATAAAAAAAAAACTAACACAAGGTTAAAAAATCATGAAAGGTAAAAAGCTAAACTGGCTAAAGAAAACGAAATAATAAAAAAACATAGACTGAAAAAAACAAGAAGGCAAAGAAGACTGTGCAGTTCCTAGAAATGAAAAAAGAAAATGAGAAAGAAAAAAAAGAGCGAAAAGAATTCCGGTAAATGAGAGCAAAACAAACATGGGAGAGAGGGGGAGAGAGAGAGAGAGAGAGAGAGAGGAGAGATATGCGAGCGAGATAAGAGATAAGAGGCACATAAGAGGGAGGGTGGGAGGAGGAGGAGGCCCCTGGCACACAAGGCTGAGGGGATGAGAGAGACGGATACATATTTAGTGAGAGAGAGAGAGAGAGAGAGAGAGAGAGAGAGCGAGAGAGAGAGAGAGAGAGAGAGAGAGAGCGGAGGGCAAGAGACCTGTGTTTGCACGGCGAGTCCTTCAAACGGGGAAACTATCGCCGAGTAAAGTCAAGTCAAGTCAGTCGGTCTGCTGAGAGTCACTCTTGCCCCCCTTCCCCGCTCGAGATTAAAGGGATATCCCACAACCAGCTCGCATGAGGGGCAAAGTGACTTTATATATATAACAGCGTAAACGAACCAGAGGGCCAATGGCAGCCCGGGTCCGGGTCCGGGTTCGGGTCCTCCCATTCAGTCCCCGTGGGGTTAGTGTTTGAGATCGTCATCTCCCGATGTCGCATCTAAAAGGGAGATTTATGAGCACAGGAAGTATACTACACCCACCTCTGCCTCAACCCACTAGCGGGAGGTGGGGTAAGGGGTTGAATCCGTTTGTTAGCATCGTTAGCATCGTCTCATTTACAAATTTCTGTTCCAATTTGGTTCACTGAGTGGTACAGCAACAGCTGTTACTTGGGGGTGCACGTGCGTGACCCCTGGCATAACTTTCAAGAATTTCAGTCACCATTTCAAGATGATTAATTCCTCTACTCTCTCTATACTGCAACCAGTGGAGGAATCAGACTTGAGGCATGGCAAAGAAGCACTTAGAAAAAAGGGACGGCTTAACTTCTTAAGCACAACTGCATGACTAAGAGGCATTGCAATGCGCATGGTGACTGACTGACCTGACCCAATAATGCCAAAGACCAGGCTGTCATCCCTAAGGGTCCTACCATCGTGTTGCGTTAACAACCCCCTTCCCCCGGGTCATTTAGGATCCCCAGTTTCCTAATGTCCTTTTGATGTTGTCTCCAGTACTGATTAATGATAATTAGATCCAGTAGGCACGTGAAGGTAGTCTCTCCCCTTAGATCTACGTTAAGACTGTCTTAATGACTTTCTGGTAAGTGCTCAGAGCTCCGCACTACCCAGAGGCATCCTTCTCAATTGAAAACGCAGTCACGGAACGGTCCTTAAACTCCTAAAAAGGTTTCTTAACGTGGTAACCACACAAAAAAACTCCTATAAAGGAGAGAATAGTGGCACTAATTTTGGTAAGGAGTTAGACATCAAGCTTCAGTCACTGGATCTACGAACCAGTAATTAACGCAAGTCGGACGGAACCAATTTTCGTACGAGAATAATGAACGAGACGAAGGTTTAATGACCATACGTTCCAACGTATCTTGACACAGGGTTTCGGGGTTTCAAGCGCCTTCTTGTCTATAATAGCAACACGGTGAAGGGCATCTCCGGAGCCTTACCTAGTAAGCCAACTCCTTGATGGAGAGAACCTGCACCTTCTAAGAAACAAAATCGTTGGGGAAGCTAGACAAGAATGGGTCTGCTTTAACTACTGTCATCGACAGTGACCTCTGTATTTCTTATCTTCTCTGCCAGCGCAAACAACTTCGAAAGAACCCACTGGTGTAATTCAAGTGTTTCCAAATACAACAATTTCATTCGACCCTTGAATTCCTCCAGATACGAGTCTTTCCTTCGTATAGCGTGGATGAAAAGCCACAGATTTTACGTCAAACTCCCCAACAACGACGCAGGTCACTGCCTAAACGACCCCTCCCCCAGTCTCTCACCCCAACGAGACAGCTTGCCATGCACGTTCCCCGCATCTAAGACGACCCACCGCATCCCTGGCATAACAAACAGGTTGTTCGGCATAGTAAGTGCGTTGTCTTACAAAGCCTCCACTACCGTCAGCTGCCGGAGGAGGCAGGTCTCATGGCAAGCACCCACCGCCGAATGAGGGGGTGATTAGCTTGAACGCCGAGTCAGTCTCAACACGATTGCGTGAAGTCACATACCTACCTACGCCCGCGGACGTCTTCAGAAAGGGCCTGCTGACATCTTGAGCACGTTCCATTGACATCCTCATCACGTACCGCTGAAATCCTCCCTCATCACGTCCCGCTGACGTCCTCAAGCACGTCCCGATCGTACCGTCAGCAAGGTCAGCGGACATATTTCAACACGTGTTGCAATCCCATCCACTCCCAAAGTGACATTTTCTATCAGACCAAACCTGGGTGCGTTTACATTTATAGTGATTAAAGTCGTTGAGTTTCTACTCTACCCCAGTAGTTCTGATGCTTTAAAGAATCTATAAGAGTGGAGAAGGACCTCTACATGTTTTCCAGCCAAGGTGTCAGCAAAATGCAACATTCTAGTCAGGAGAGAACAAGTATTTTGAGCAGTGTCAACAGTGATGTTCCTTCTCTCGTTTTAAGTGCTCTCAGTATCCAGGTAGCCATTATCGAGGAGTCAGCACTTCCCACCTTATGTTCTGTAAAGTCGAAGTCATCCGAAATCATGACTCCAAGTGCTTCCAGATGAACTTCAGTAACCTTGGTTGATAAGCAAATGGAGAAGTTAATTGGGTGGAGTCTTCAAGCTTTAATTCAGCTTCCGTTATCACAGATGCAACTTCACGTCACAATCATTGTTCACTGGTTGATAACCTCGTCAGAGACGATCGGGTCTTGCATCGCCTTGCTTTTCCCGGCACTACACCCAAGGCATCTACAACTCGGGCCCTGAAGTCTGCTCCTAACTAATCCCCTCACCAGTGTGGGAGATTTCTTTTTGGCCATACCTACACGAAATCACTTTGGAAAATGTGTGGCAATTGTTTCGCCGTCCGTATAACCGATGGGAAGGGCGTGGCTTTTTATCTCCCTAAACCGACCTATCTACTTTGGCTCGGCGATCCATCAGCCAGCCTAACCCTCTCCCTCAAACCGTGGCACATTAGGGAGCGCTGGTGGCCGCTAAGAGACGTCGGTCGAAGGATGATGGAGAGGCATGTGTTGGGGAGGGGGAAACCTGGGAAAGACCGCGAGATTGAATCACTCGGGTCTCCTACCGCTGTGGGCGACTCCCTGCCACTCTAGGTGTCACGATTAGCGCGTGAAGACACAATGTGTGCCGAAGATATACAAAAGTAAGTCACTGGACAGTTCAGGAAACCACTGACTCTACGAGTCTCTTCTTTTTCTCTACTTTAATCTCCCAGGCAAACTACTCCCTCTTCCCTTCCTAATCACATAAAAAAGAAAACTTTACCCAGCCTCAGTGCGTGTGTGTGTGTGTGTGTGTGTGTGTGTGTGTGTGTGTGTGTGTGTGTGTGTGTGTGTGTGTGTGTGGAGGAGGCTGAGGTAAAGGGTATATATTTCTGGGTCATAGGTCATCCATGTGCCGTGGTTGGGTAGTTCAATCACTTTATTCCCCTGCCAATATGCTATGTCGAGTGCTACGTTCCGGTGTTGTGAGACTGGTGCTCCCAGGCTTCGTGTGAGGGACGTGTGGCACGACTAACTCTGGTATCCACTCGAGCTACGGAGCCGCTGGTTCTTCCCCTTTGCCTCTGGCCTCAACTACACATCAGTACCTGACAGAAATTTACGATCGCCGTTTCATTATACACACGCGTCTGAGGGAAGGGCCTCGCCAGTACCTCCATAGCCAATTATCCTCTGGGATGGACAGATGAAGCGAGGGAATAGATCAGGGGTCAGGGGTTAGATGAGGAACCCGTTGATGTCTCCCTTCATCTGTTCCATGCAACCCCGACATGTGAACACGAGATCTTATAAATCAACTGGGTCTTCCCACACTTCGTCTATGGTGTCCGACCTACGTTCTAATGACTGCGTTCCTTCCCTTACTCAGGCCTCGCCTTGCTCATACATCTGTGTTCTCCAGCCTCCCAGCTGCTTACATGTCAACATGAAACACTCGTTTGCCAGAACAAACAATCATGGCTCTCACTAAACCACTCTCCCGTGACACACCGTAAATAAACTGAACAATAAAAAACTACACATTTGCATAATGTCCACATCGACCTCGCGGGAGTCGGGATGACTTTAACAACTGGACAATAAAACACAAAATTTTTTTAACAGCTAATCCAATTACGGCCAATCAAAACATAAGCTAGTGAAAATGACAAAGCAACGTATGAGTGGGATTATCTAAACAGAACAAGCTGGTGTGATTAATCGATCACATACATATTTGATACATATAACGGTTGGGTTAGGTCCTAATATCTCCCATCACCTAAACAAATGGAAACAAACATTCAAGAAACCTGGTAAGGTAAAATATCGACTTAAACCAAAAACACCTCATGACAGATTTTCCATCGCCGAAGAGTTCTCTCTCCACCGTTTTCTTTGTCCCATGACGATGTCTTCACACGCTCAAGCAGTCTTGCCTTCAGCTGGGTCCCCCCTACACCTTGCCTACGTCACTAGAAGTACCAGTCTACCTTGTGTGTATGTGTGATGGCTGCTATCGGTTCAGTAAGATTATCGCCACCAACACACACGCCACGTCTGGTACAACGGCGATGGGAGAGGGAAGGAGGGAGGGAGGGCGAGGAGCTACTGATTTATTCAACAAACACCCTCGCTACGGCCCCTTGTCCATAAACTTAAATGGGATACTGATCACTTCCCCTTTACACACACACACACACACATACACACACACACACACACACACACACACACACATACATACACGCACACATACATACATACATACACGTACACTTACACTTACACGCACACACGTGCTGAAGATGTGTTTAGATATACTAGACAAACCGCTTTCAATGTTATCGAAGACGTCACCTGATAAAATGTAAATTGCAAAGGGAGTGGAAAAGGTCCAAAGTCATACCCGCGTAAAAGAAGGGAGACCGGGAGATGGCGCTGAACTACAGACCAGTCTCCCCGGCGACGGTGGTCTGTTAAAGCACTGGGAAAGACAGTCAAAGGGGAAAAGAAAAAACAGATGAGAAACTACCTAAGAGAGATGAAAGTCGTGCCTAACAAACCTCGTTGATTTCCACGGGAGAGCGAGCTCTCATTTAGACAAACGGGAGGGCCGGGTGGACTGTCAGGATCTGGACTGACGGAAAGCATATGACACTATACCACACGGGAGGCTGGTTTCTTTAAAGGAGCCGGGTCTTCCAGTAGGAATGAGCGGAACAGACAGAAGATTATCTTAGTGGAAAGGAACAGTTGACGCAACCCATGGAAGCCACTTTGACATCGGAGGACGTGAACAGTAATGTGTAGCACACGGGTCTGCTCTGAAGCTATTGCTTTTCTTGATCTAAACAAATGACTGATACCTGAATATGCTTGTGGACGATGCCATGGTCATGAGGAGGAAAGTGAGGAGCTTCAAAAGAGGTAAAAAAGACCTCCCCACTACCCCCTAACCCTTCCAAGACACTTCATTAGATGAAGACTCCCCCACTGTGAAAGCTCGTGTACGAGACCCGTAGGAATGCATACGGACCACGTGAGGACTCTTCTCCACACCCAGCCAACCATCCTCTGGTCTTCCCACACTGATGAAGTATTGAAGTACACAGTGACGTGTGATGTGTGCACCAAAGCACAGAAAACCATTGCCAATTATCGACTAATTGCCTATGGGACCATTTAACCATGTCGATCTCACGGATCCGACTCAACCGAAGACTTCAAATGGATACACGTACACTTTCACTCGATTTAGCCACTAAGTAACCAGAGGCTGTAACCCTAGACGTATAGGGAGACATTTACTGATGCTGATGGTCTGACTAACATCGTAATGATGGACAACTGACGAACTGACGTCCCCCTGTGAGATCTTGACTAACGTACTAAATTTATGTTAAGGGATGATCCGGTAAGACCCGAGGGCCAATGAGGTCGCTGAAGGTACAATCCTACGACGCGCCCTCTAGGGGACTCGTGATGATTTAATGGCACTTCGCGGACACCGAACTGCATATTATGAGGAAGGCGAGGAATGGACGTGGTATATATACATCTCTCTCCCCTCCTTACTGTTTGCCTACAGAGAAGCGTCCCCTCCTCCCCACCTCTCGTAAGATTCGAAAGGGATCCTCTCAATTAATATTGTCACTAGCCGAGCCAGTAGGGAACCCCTGAATATACTGCCTGGGACACAGTGACGACAGTTTAAGCCCTCCTGAAACTTAAACCCCCTATGTGTGTGTGTGTGTGTTGAATCTGTGAGAGAAGCCGAAGCGGACCTGCCAGACTGCAAGAGAGGAGTTGCTCAAGGCCTTGTGACTATTGCAGACGCCACAACGCCACGACTTAAGTTACAAAGCCTCTAACGTGTGATATGTCAGCTGCAGGTGCTCCAAAGTATCAGACACACAAGCTATTAACGAAATGGGACGATCTTTGCTGTGTCTGGTGATTTTCACCTAAGCTGCATCATTAGTTTCCATGATAAGGAGAGGCTCTGTGTGATCACGTTGAGGAGGAGCTCATGGACCATCCGGAGAGTAGGGCGTTTGCCATAATACACAACCCGCACCAGGATGAGGGAAAACGATGAAGACACCCATGGTGGTTCAGCGACGGTTTTCTTTGAACCATCTAAGGTGAAAAACAGATATTTAACTCAGCGCTCCAGTACACCACACAGCCCTGGAGAAATTCCCAAAGCAACTCCGTAACGCGGAGAAGTTGAGGATACAATGAGTTCTTAAGAATTACGAAGAAAATCTTCACAAATGTTCCCGAGGTTGCCAAGACTCCAAAGCAAATGATAGTTACTGGTGTCGCATCCTCTTTAGCACCTTGAGCATGACGGTAGGATATCCTCGCGCACGACGACGCGATCCTAGGATACAGAAGCGTAGTGTAACGCCAGGTCAAAGGCCGCGCGATTATACCCAAGGTGTTGTGCTGTCGTGCTTAGGCGGCTCAGTCATTGCGCAATATAGTCCTCACGACTCCCAGACTGCGGTATATGAACTCTCCTAAGCCTTTGTATTAAGCTGGCACCGCTCACGATTCTGACTCACGACTCTGATTCACCGCAGCGAGGGACAACTGCCAACTGGAAGGGCGGACTCTCAACACAGAAAACATAGGTACACTCCTACAGTGACGAGGAGAAGTCTCGTGGCTGTCGGGCGTGGAACGGAGATTTATCTGAGTTCTGGAAGAAGGTACGGAATGGGTGCGACGGTTTCCCACTCTTCCATCTGGGTGAGGTCGAAGTTCCCTTCCAGGAGAAGCGGCGCGAACGATCTTCATTGGTCGGTCTCATCGCGTGATGATGCTCGAGGAAGACGTCAGTGCTCTCCTTAATGCAGAGGACCACTGGGGGAGGTCCTTCTACCTTCCCACGGCACCTCGTCCGGGGGAATTAAGCCAACAATTGCGACAGGCGTGGATGCTTATGCGAACTAGTTCCGCGGCGTCGTAATTCTTCTGGCATTTCCCTCAGGGCTCACCACGAATCCTCCCTCTCCTGATCCCAATGTGCCACATGAAGCCTCACGCAGCAGAGCTCAGCGTACACACGGCGAGCCACAAGATGACTACATCTTGTTACGCTCTTTGGGGGTCGGGTCCGGAGAGGCACCAAACTTCACAGCTCATGCAACCTCCTGAACCCTCCCGTTTTCTCTTTACGATCTGGGTTTCTTTTACGGCGCCTTTAAGCACTTGAGTACGGACGGAGGCGAGATCCCTGAGCACGAAGGCAGGATCCTCTGGGCACGGCGGAACAATCCTTGGGTATGGTGGCCTAACCTCTGACATGGAAATCCTTAGATTCGTAAGACGTCTGCTAAAAAGGTTGATTTCCATAACATACACTGAGCAAACGTCTTTCCTGTCACCTACCCATGGCCACGCACCCTTCACCATATGCTTATCATTGAAGTACTCTCTCTCTACATACTTAGACTGGAAAATTAAAAGAAATCCTTACTTACCAATCTTTTAATACAAGATCCTACAAAAATATTGAAAATTGTGTATTTGACAAACAAGGAAATATCTGCAGACTTCATCCAACAGACGTAAATACAGGATCTGAACTTGAAAAGCCAAGAATTTTCTCTCTTCATACAACAATCGTATTACTGGTAACAATGCGAAACTTCCAAACAAGTTTAAAGCTAAAACGTATTTTCCGTAATGCTGATACTGACTTGGGTACAAGTTACAGTCTCGTAGAATTAGGTCTGTCTGGTTGTGTGTCAATACAACAGAGGGCTGCGACCTCCCCTGCAGTGCCATTCACCTTTGGTTACGTGATTACATATCTGTAATTACTTATATGTACGGTACTACACTCAAGGGGTCCCCATCTCTTGAACTTTACCATCATACACCTTTCTAAACCTCTGTATGCCGGCCACAGCTTCCTCGCCTATTTTTCTATGCGAGTTTGAATGGAGAAAAATTGGAAGAAGACGAGTGTTTTAGGTATCTGGGGTTTTGCTTAATGTATCCACCATGACTCGTACAATGAAAATACTTCTTAACATCTTTTCTATCTAGTTTCTCATTTACATATCATGATCTTTGGTTGTTCTGTATTTGCATCTTGCGAAAAACTGTTCAGCATTGACACCATCAAACTGGTTTAAAAACTTAAAAACGTTTTGACAAAGTTACCCGTTGATTCTGTTCATTTCCGCTGCCAAATTTACGGTCTCCAACCCACCCATTGTAATTCGGCTCTCTCAAGACTGGAACCATGTTTGTTGCCCTCCTCTAGACCTTCTTTATTAGCTCTTCGAGCTCCTGCGAATGCAGTGGACAAGACTGAGAAGCTCATTCTAATTCCGGCCAAATACAAGATGTGAACAATTACTTGAATATTTTCTCATCCACGTGCTTGAGTGCAGTTCTAATATTTGGCAGCCGACAGTTCGTCTCATTAACGGTTGTAAATGGCGCTCTAGCGACAGGTTAGGTACAAAATGTCGACTCTGTGTGTGTGTGTGTGTGTGCGTGTGTGTGTGTGTGTGTGTGTGTGTGTGATATCATGACGATAACTGAATCGTACAGGAGAAAGAACACTAGACGTCTTAACAGCCTTTAAAGGTCAAACACCAAAACACTGGCTTGCAAAGGGTAGACCCCAGCACAGAGATCAGTCAACTTACACGGGCCATCTCCTAGAGTATTGTTACGAGAGAGCGGAGACCAACACGAGAGGTCTTACAGGTGGAAAGACCACGGTCTTGGCTACCAGGAGGCGTGCACCAAGACCACAGGTCGTACAACCCTACAGGAGGAAAGACCACAAAGTCTCTGCTGCCACTTGACACAATACCTATGTCTTTACATCCTCGAAAAGGGGAATGACCAAAGTCTTGACTACCAGGGGGTCAAGTCCAGGGGAAAGGCCTAGGAGACTCTGCAGCCACTGACACGAGAGGTCTTTCCTCCCAAGACCAAAGGAAAGACCCCAGGAACACTCTGCAACCATTGACTCCAGAGGTCTTCAGAGGTCTTACCCCCCTACAATGGGGTTACGGACCAAGGTCTTGGCTACTGAAGGGGAGAGGAGAGGGAGAGGGGAGGGCAGGGCAGGGCAGGGCACCGGTTGGCCCAGCCTCCGGGAAGCAGTGGCACGTCCTCCTGAGGGTACATCGAGGTGGCAATAAATCGAACATGGCCGCCGAAGACTCACGCATTCCGGAAAGCAGAGGAATATCGACCACTGGGGAGGCTCTTTATATACCCTCCCCTCCCCCCACACACACATCCTCCCCACCTCCCCCTCCCGAGCTGTCGGAACTGGATACTAGGCCTTGGAGCAAGGTAGGGCAAGGCCCTCGATCGCTCGTTACTGCAGTATCTAATTCCCTCGAGTGGGGGAAGAACACTTCTAAACTGTGATGCGCTCTGGCAATAAAACTCCCTCTCGAGAGAGATACCTGATCGCTGCTAACTTAATATGCATTGGAATTACCGCACTTTTTTTTTTCTTTTGCACATACCCCGAGCTTGGAAATGTTTCGCCCAGACGGTGCGCAGACTATCGGTCAGACACCCAGCCACCGGCGATTTTTAGATAAATAATAACAACGCCAAATGTGTATTTCCGCCTATTTTTAACACCCTGCCTTAACCACGACTGGCGTAAAATGCCACTGCCTACGCACTCCGCAAAGACCCGACCCGGAGAGAATTAAGGATCATCACGAAGACCAGCGAAGACCATCGTAACGAAGATCAGAGAGAGAGAGAGAGAGAGAAAACGGAGTCCGGCCCCCAGCAAGGTGTAACCGATATCTGTTACAACACTCTCCATCGCTTTAATATGGTCGACGTGGGCCGGCGTAGTTATGAGGGATACCCATTTCCATTATGGGCAGAGCGGCGTATTTCTGGAGAGTGCTCAATAAATTCGGACGTCCAACGACGTCAGCTGGTAGGGAGGGAGGGAGGGAGGGAGGGAAGCCTATTTCTTGACGTGAAGGAACTACATGCATCAACTTAGCATCGCTCACTGATTTGTTTCTTGTCTCCTTCCCTCCTTAAGCACATCGAAGTCATCACACTAGCATCCAGTCACAACGGCCTATGCATAATGATTTGATTACGTACACGTGCACAATCTCGCACCATTAGGAATGTAAAAATAATTAGAACACCAGGAAACATGCACACCAACTAGATCAACCGAATACCACTATAAACAGAACACTACACACACACACACACACACACACACAGCGTACATAAATTTTAAGATCTTGGGTGACAGAGAATGTTCAAGAGATGGGGCCCCACGAGTGTAAAAATCCCTTCCCATACACATAAAAACGGTAATTACAAATAGGAATTTACACACACACACACACACACACACACACACACACACACACACACACACACACACAGACAAACACAAGCGAATTAACATATTCAAACACACTACATCGTCGAACGTGAGGAAAACATATTAAGACATAAGTGAAGGAAAGCTTATCTGGAATACGACCTTCGGGAAGAGTTATCTGGAAATCGCACAGTTGCCTTCCTTAAGAGACGAGAATCAGGCGAACTCAATTCCACTCCCAGTGCCACCGTACACACGTCTCCAAAAACAAAAACAGAACGGCATGAAATACGACTACATTCTTCTTGTACACTCCATCAAACACTGAACAAGAGACTACAACTTGTTAAACACACATTTACATGTAAACGCGTTCTGTTTTTTGTGTTTTTTTTACTGTAAAAAACCATAACTCAAGAGCGAGAAGACGGAGGAACATGACGCTGCATATATATTACGCATAAAAGCTGAAATCGACCCTCACGCCAGTCTCCCGTCCGTCGCGAGAACAGACTTGGAAAAGCGGTCATGTAACCCTCCCCGTCCTGCAGACTTTACTCTTTAAATCCAGTGAAAAGTGTAAGTCAATGGGCGTCTATTTCATCCTCCACGTCCAGCAGATTCTTCTATCAACCAATGGAATTTGTAACTCAAGGGACAGTCTATAACTCACTGGATGGTTCCTCTACTGCTTTGAAAGTTTTACTGAAGCTTTTAAATGTTAATTTCGTGTCGATCTTATCAACCATATCATCACAGATCTGCTTGTCGAGAATGATACGAAGGTCAGTAAAACTTCCAAATATGAAAATCAAATAAACTTTAGCAAATATCATGTTCAACTATCAACATGTAATATTGGGGATTCCATTAATCTTACGATATGATACAGCCACGTAGAGGGAAACACACGAAATAAACGTTTTTC
Organism: Panulirus guttatus; assembly: GCA_032361385.1. Lineage (NCBI taxonomy): Eukaryota > Metazoa > Arthropoda > Malacostraca > Decapoda > Palinuridae > Panulirus > Panulirus guttatus. The sequence goes on along the minus strand of JAUUDW010132997.1, from coordinate 1,026 downwards.
ATTTACATTTTCACTCTCTGATACAGTACGAAAGGCGTAATACTCACTGTGAAAATACAGTAATCACAGAAAAACAAAGATAAAAAAAACTACAATTCTCGTTGGGGTATAGCGGTAGTATATCACTTAAACATATAGACGCCATTCACTCACTGTGTGTCCAGAGTAATCAAAATGTCATCTCATTCATCCGAGATACCATTCGACGAACTTGAGGCAACGGTTGCCCGCGTTAACCGAGGTGTCTCGGCAGCCCGCCAAAAGAAAACGAGAGAGGAGCGGAGACCAATCGGCGCTCAGGAAATTTGAAAACGTGTGTGTGTGGGGCGGACGCTATGGACGCCCGGAGCCCGGCGGCGGGACCAGAGGGCGTTGCGTGACACCGGGCCCTAATGGTGAGCGACACCCCCGCCTCCGATCCTTTTAGTGAGGATTAAACTGCGACCACAAGAGAAGAGGACCCCGACTCCATCCAAGTCTTCTAGTTGACCCCCCTCACACACCCCATGCACTTTTTCTACTCATCTCTTCCGGCGTTAACAAGCTTTTAATTCTACGTCAGATGATTTGCTTCGGGAACTAGCTTTATTTAGCGAGGGGCGGGTGTGAGCGAAAATCCCTCGACTCACACTCAAGGCGGAAGCCCGAGCAGTCGTGCCGGGAGCCCCATATTTGTCACCTTTTCACAGTATGGAATGACTCCATCTGTTGCCACACGGCCCCGATATACAACGTGGATCGCGCTCCTTACGTCTATACATTCCTGGGCGATCACCCGGAAGGAGGCAGAGTTGGTATTACGAACCATCTCCAGATAACGGCCCAGCGTCCATGAGAAGAAAGGGCGCCGCCCTTCGTGAGTTCGCATAGCCTGCAGGACGGAAGGAGTCACTCATGGCGGACCATTTGTCTCAAGGCAAGAGCTCAGCCCGGCCCGGCAGGAGGCGAAAAGAAAAAGAAAAATAAAATCTGGGAACCGGAGTTATGCGAGGCGGGTGGAGGAGACACGCGCTGGCGAGCTGATAT
>JAUUDW010132886.1:0-15224 GCA_032361385.1 Panulirus guttatus | reverse complement strand
TCCGTCTCCCTAACCTCTCTCCCGGCTACTTCCCTTTTCCGTCGGGCGCTATTTTGCCCCAGCCTGTACCCTCCCTTCCCTCCCTCAACGCTCTCCGGTGGCCACCTCCATGTCTTTCTTTTCCATGTTTCTCGGACGTCTGTATCTCTCTCATCTTCACATCTGTCCTTCCCCACGGATCTCCCTGGATCCTCTTTCTTAGCCATGTCTCTCTCTCCTCGCCAATCGAGTCAGCCATGTCTCTCTCTCCTCGCCAACCACCTCAGCCATGTCTCTCTCTCCTCACCATCCACCTCAACCATGTCTCTCTCACCGTCCACCCACCTCAGCCATGTCTCCCTCTACTCACCGCCCACTTCAGCCATGTCTCTCTCTCCTCGCCAACCGAGTCAGCCATGTCTCTTTCTCCTCACCACCCATTTCAGCCATGACTCTCTATTTTCACCACCCACCTCAGCCATGTCTCCCTCTCCTCACCGCTTACTTCAGCCATGTCCTTTTCTCCTCACGGCCCACCCCAGCCATCTTTCCCAGCACCAAGATGGCCCCCCGGGCCACTTCATCAGTCCTCCAACATTTCCCGATAAAGTTGCTGCAACGTTTCCTCTTGAATTTCCATTTTCTCTCCCTCCTCTCACTTCATCCTCTGCCTCGCACATTACTCTCACTTTACCGTCAAAAACTCACTCGGCAGCATCAATCAGGGGGACGCCAACCTCAGTGGAGGCTGAGTCTCCCTGAAAAGTTTGGTTGATGAGGTTGTCGGGAGTGTATGACCGCTATTACCGAGTCTCGCGCGACGAACGCCTCATGAATGGCTAAATTATTCATGGGACAGAATGGGGTTGGTTATAATGCTCATATTATTGCTGTAAGGAGAGACATAGAATTCTCCTTTCTTTCTTCGCTCTCTCTTGCCAGTCAGGCTGAACAGATACCCCTGGTACTCCCTTCCGTTGTTCCTCGAGTGTCTGCGCCTCCAGCTTCTTGAATTACCACCCGCGCGACAGACGAAGCGATGGGTTATAAGGCTGCTAGGGGGAAGGTGCTGGGATGGGCCAACTTCAGACTGTCAGCCAGGCCCTGGACGACTACCTACAAAGTGTATCATACCAGTCTTGCCAGGACATGATGGTTGCGTTAGGCATGCGGGCCGCGGTCTCCAACAGCCAGTTCGAGCCGAGGAGTAACCGGTTGTGGGGATGGAAGACCTACTCCATCATCGTAAGGCTTGGATATTAACGTAAATGGTGTAGGCACACGTGGATGTAGGCAGCACACACGTAGCCAACTGATAGCGCACGAAATCTCTCGACTGTCTGGGCAGGTGTGCAGGAATGCGGAGCAGCTGTCGTGGGACGACCCCCCAGTCGTGCCTCCCCGATAAAGGAAGTGTCCCCAGAAGAACCCGGGAAGAATGTAAGAGTCGTCTGAACGTGTCACCGGCGCTGGAAATGGAAACGAATCTTTTTATCGACGATCCTGTGACGGGAGGTCGGTGCGATGCGGGGAGGCTGGGGAGAGGGAGGGACGGGGTCGGCTGGGTGGTGACCCCGTCCCTAGGGGAGAGGGGAGAGAGCGGGAAGGGGGGACCTGGTTTGATGACACTGTAATGACCCGACTGTGACCTGATGTGACCTGGTGTTACGGTGTGGCACCCGTTCTGTGAGGGTGTTACGTTCCTCTGCAGTATGTGACTGGGGATTGTGGAGCCTGGCATCTTCAAAAACCTGCGCTGGTCAGTAACTCTTTTCGTTCGACTTGGAAACGCCTGAAAGACTCGCTTGCCCTTCCCTCGCCCCATCCTATAAACCAGAGGAGAGTGACACTTGCCCCACCATGTAGAGTAATGCCTTGTGAGTAAGGAGGGCCGCCGTGTGCATGCTCGACGCCAGCTTAGCCAAGGGTCGTGCTGTCGTGCTCCAGGGTCGTACCGTCGTGCTTGTGGGACCCTAAGTTTGCCAGGTGCGTTGCTAGGCTGACAGCAGCACGCAACATGAGCTGCCACTGAATGTGCCTATTCTTTGGAGCTCAGGCGGAAGAGGCGTATCTCGTGATTCACATAGAGAAGTCGTGGTTCCCTAGTCTTCACTTATGTAGTTCCCTTTGGGCATGACACACGTGAAAGACTTAAGATAGCACCGCTGATGTTAAGAGGTGCCACAGTGACAACATTGCCAACATCTGCTGCTCAACGCTGTGGCACGCAATCCCGTCCTCTGTAAACTAATGATACAAACATCTACAAAGTGTATCTGATACAGCCAGCTTATGGAGGGCACTCAGGCCTTGCGGGCCTCGGCCTCAAACAACGTGAATGATCAAAGGAGCATCAGTGCAGCTTAGTCCCAGACTGTGCCGTGGAGGTACAGTTGAACCTCCAATATTGTCGTAATGTAAGGTCTCTCAAACTGACTGTGACTCAGATTTACCGGAGTATGTGACCGGGCCATCCTAATGCGTGTCACCTGACATGCCTAAGAAGACGACCAGGCCTTAATGTGATTACCTCTTTGCGCTGGTGAATCTGTATGACAAACTGTTACGGGCTCAGCCAACTAGCGGTACGAGTGGCATGGTTTACTGTTTCCCTTGACCTAAACACGCTTGAATTGGAAGGTAACAGGTTTATGACCTGATTGTTGCTGTTTATGGCCTTCTTGTGACCTGACTCGCAAGTGCTACTCCTTGGAAGGTAAACGGGTTGTGCCCTGGTTTGCACACGTTTGACCTGTTTTGTTCGTGACCCGGTCTTCCATGGCTTGTGTATTTTTGCTGGCAAGTTTTGTAGCCGGGCCTGAAGCAGTGTGTGGCCTCGCTGGCGTTTTGTGTGCTCACTGTTAAAAGTTGATGACCTGCGTGCATTTTAAGCGGTCAGCGAGAACCAGCGACTTGGCGCAGATCTTGGTGTTTTATCGTAGTGGTGGCGTGTGTACCCCAGCATCCACGGTCAGGTTGTGTCCTCTCTAACCCGTTTTTGTTCCGTCTCTTTGTTCTAGTACGCGAAGGAATGTTTAACCAACCCCGTTTGAGCACGACTGTACTATCCTTGAAGGGCCCCTGTCCCCCTACCAGAGGGTCGTAATGTCGTGCTCAAGGGGCAGCCAGTCCGAGTATAGCGCATCTGTGGCCTTGTGTACGCGTTCCAGGAAAGCCATTTGGAAGTTGTTCGTCCCCAGGCCCCCTTCTCCTCTTGCGATGTCCCCCACCCACCAGCTGGCTGGCTGGCTGTCTGCCAGTGGGTCCTGACGCTTTTCTGAAGTCGCCCCCCGGGTTGGGAACGTGGCTGCTACTGCCGTTTCTTTCCGTGCCGTTCCGTTCCGTTCTGTTCCGTGTCATCCATGGCAAGCTTACCCCCGGTATTGAAGGCTCTCCCAGGATTACAGGCCAATGTGCCGAGAGTCGGGGAAATGTACCGGCAGGGTTGTGGGGATACGCGTCAGGAAGCTGGTCGAGCGATGTATGTGGGAAAAGGATTGAAGGAGAAGAGAGGATTCGGTCTCATGGACGGTGTTGGATCACCTCGTGTAAGACTGATGCTGTTGCCCTTCATCCAGTAGGGAGGTAGTAGGGTGTTGCGGTGGCGATATTGGTTATCATATTTAATTTTTTATAAGTTCCCAGTTTAGTACACCGACCTAACGATGGTTTTCTCGAAGTTCTAATGCTTTTAGTGAACACACACACACACACACACACGCACACACACACACTCGTAGGTCATGTATAACTTGAGCACTAACGACCCAGAAGTGTTAGATTAAGTCCGTATTTAGATTTTTTCCGATAATGTAACGAGTCGCTTCAGGCAGGATCAGGGGCGTAAGACCAGTGCACAGAGGAAGGGTAGACCATGGCTTGGGGGGGTTATGGAATGATACCCTGCAACGCGACGGTACGAGCCTTGGGTTCGATAGCTGTTGTACCCAGAATGTTGTACCGTCGTGTTCAGGGGTCGCACCGTCGTCCTGAAGAGGTTGAGCCCAATTGAAAAGGTTAGCGTACCTGGCAGGCGTAAGAGTTCATTATGACTCTTTCTTCGACTGGAAGCAGGACGCTGCTCACGCTGCCGCATTCATCCAGACTGTACAATTCATAAATGTTCCTCCTTGTACACCACTGGACCCACCACACCACTGGTGCGGCCGTTACAATATAAAATGGTCACTCCTTGTATACCACCACTGGTCTCACCGCACCACTGGTACAGCCGTTACAGTGTAGAATGTACCTCGCATAACACCACTGGACCCACCACGCCCCCGGTACAACCGTTACAGTATAGTAACGTACCACATTCTGTACGACCTCCATTGTCCGCCACAGTGGAGACGGTCCAAATGGCCCACTGAGGTAGAATGGTGTTCGTAAGGTACAGACAGCTTCCTGCCTGGGATTCAGCTGGCGATGGGGGATGGCTGGAACTCAAGAGTGGGATCAGTTGACTGGGTTCTTAGATCGACGTAAACTGGAGTAAACCAAACGGCCAGTTGGAGGCAAACCTCCGGCCTGGTGTACCTCAGAAGGGTAGTCAAGTGTACATTTGATTGTAGTGAATCCAGTGATTTTAAAGGACAGATACCTTGTAGGACTGCAGCAAGACAACCCCCCCACACAACATTTAGGCCTCGAGTGGGGTAAACTCCCCGTGGAGGGGTGAGTGTGTTTGTGTGTATGTACCCAGCGTGATACGTCTGGTAAAGTAAACCTGATGCTCGTCGCGGAGCAAGGAGGTAACTGCCGGTAAAACTGCTTATGGCCGCCATCAATACTGTTAAGGTTTTGTTGGTGCATCAGGAGAGGCTAATTTATGACAGGGCCATGATGGCCGCCTAGTGGGTGACGCGCCCCTCGCTAGGCGTGGTACCTCTTTTTCTTTTTCCCGAGATGGGTCGATTATTTCGGCGACGGCCATTTTTGTCTATTGTGTATTTCCCCGGCACCTTCAGCGTCCTCCCTGCTGTATGTAACCTCCTTGAGCACGACGGTACGACTCCTGAACACGACGGGAGTACGACCCTTTGATGCAGGAATTTCTTATTAATGTTCTTATTGTTGCGCTACGCTAGACTACAATGGGAAGAATTGCCTTGACGGTTACCGTTGGGTTTGAATAGGCGGAATGTTAGCGAAATGCGGCCATTAACAGCCTGATTCACTCACCAGCCGTGGAGCGAAGCAGCTTCGCTTCAGACAGTCTTGAGCCGTCGAACTTACTGTTACGTAAACGCAAACCAGGCAGGAGCTTGCGTAGTAAAATAACGCCATAGTGAACTTTGGCGGGGCTGGTCCGTGGAGTGGGTCGGCCGGCGCGCGCGGGGTTCCCATCCCTCACCAGGAACAAGGTATCTGATTTTTCAAAGGATGTCGGAAGTTTCTGATTTGTCATCATTAATTTCGGTTGTCTGGTATGTTAATTACTGGAGTACTTAGATTACCATCATCATATTTTTGTCAGTGTTCTCGTATTAAGTATAAGTATTTACGTCATTACATTTTACGCAAGACATGGGTTGCTATGAGCATGTAGGAGATAGTAGCAAATTAATGGTCGCCAGCTGGTGCACATAAGGCAACTCAGCTGGTGCTCACAGAGCCTCCCAGTTGGTGCTCACAAAGCGTACTAGCTGGTGCACAGAGGGCTGCCCATCTGGTGAACACAGGGCCGCCCAACTTGCGCATATAGAGCCGCACAGCTGGTGCACACATCGGGTTGAAAACTCGCCCAGAATCTGTTCCTATAGTTGCAACTTGCAGGCTTATGTTAAACTTGTCCCCACATGCCAACATAGTGTCTGCCCACCTACCACATGCCAACATAGTGTGTGCCAACGCACCATTTACCAACATAGTGGGTTCCCACAAACCACATACTAACATAGTGTGTTCCCACACCATATGCCAACAGATTATGTGCTCACAACGTGTGTCAAAATAGTGTCTACCCACACATCACATGCCAAGATATTGTGTCAGCGCATCACATGCCAACATAAGTGTCTGCCCACATACCACATGCCAACATAGCGTCTGCCCTCGCACCACTTTGTCAACATAGTATGTGCCCACGCACCACATGCCAACATAGTGTATGCCTACACAACCACAGGCCAACATGGTGTGTGCACACAAAACAAACGACTAAAATTGTGCCCTACATGTCACATGGGAACATGAAATGTGGCCACACATTGCATGCCAAATTATTGAATAAATATATAAATGAATAGATGACGGTTGAATGGATTTACGCAGACGTTCGGCTGAAAATACACAGTTGAGGTATTACAGATATTGATTTACTGGGAGGTCGTGTTATATACTAGTTAGCTAATCGTAAAAGAGCTGAAGACCAATTTAGGCTGGGTATTTCCACACCTTGCATAAGCACATGAGCGAGGTAGATCTAGATGGACAGGTTAGCAGATGTACGGGGATGTTTACAGAGAAAATAGTTTGGTTTATACATTATGTACGTGGTTGAATATTAAGTGAGGAATAGTTACGGTAATACAGTAACTGACATACCACATGATGAGTCTCTTTACACTCCATGTGAACACAGAGTGTGCCAGCATACCTCATACTATTATAAAGTGTATCCACATACCTCATGCCAGCATACTGTGGCCACACACCATATGCCAATATATTGTGTCCGCTTGCCACGTGCATGCAAACATGGAACATGCCCCCTGTACCACATATAGAGCCCACATACCACATAGCACGCACTGTCCAACACACACACACACACACACCCCACACACACACACAGGCATCTGTGGTGTAGTGGTTACTAACTATGAGTCAGCACGGACCCCCCGAGGCCGGGCCGCATTTCGAATTCTGGGCGCTTCTGTAGGCCCACAGCCAACCGTGGTGTTCATCCTCTTCTCTGGGCTGGTCGTTTGACGGATACACACATAGGAGTACGGATTGGTACATATATATACAAGGTTAAGAGACAAGTTAACACAAGTGTAAAACTCTCTGTCCCCGTAACACACGTATAGTTATCACACACACAAGCAAACATACTTTTTATGCGGTAAAGTGTGTGTTGTGCAAAGATATATCAGGCCTTCATATATATATAGTGATTTTGCATTGCATATATGTAAAAAATATCCGGTATATCTTATTGTATTGGCCATGCCTCACCATCTTGTGTGCGCGTCATGCTTCCAGTGATGGTATTCCCATCTATGTTTCGGAATGTTTTCCCTTTCATTTTCTTACAGATTTATCAGTTTACCAGCTATTTCTCCATTTTCTACGCTTCCCATTTCTTTTTCGTATCCCATTTTCTTAATATCTTTCATGTATATTTTTTATTTTCTAGTCTTGCATTATCTCATCTCTCTTCCCTCACCCCACATCCCATATGCCCCACCCTCGCCCCAAATTTTTCCCGTCCCCGCCTCTTTATAACCCTTTCAACATTCCGGGCATATCTGGCGAGCTCGGCCCCTCTCTTTTTTAGGCTGACGTATAATGACTTTTAAACAAAGAGCTATTATATAGTGGAGGCCGAGGCTAACAGTTGCCGACGGCGGGCCCCGTCCTCAAACTCTCCCTACTCCTTGCCTCTGAACCAGGCACTTGACTTGAGAACTCACCATTCATACGGTTCTCATTTTATCATCAACAGCCGGATGGAGGTGCAAGTGGGAGAGAGCGAGAGAGAGAGAGAGAGAGAGAGAGAGAGAGAGAGAGAGGCTATAGGAGCTTTACAGCCAAGTGGTGTCAAAAGCTTGGCTTTCACAGCCGAGCTACGTCAAAGGCTAGGCTTAAAGATAGATAGGTATCTGCTGACACAGAGCTGATGCTTTGTCAAAAGTTGGGCTCTCACATCTCGGCGAGTGGTGTCAAAAGCTAGGCTCAGATATCATCTGAGCGATGTCAAGTGCTGGGCTGGCATAGCACTGTGTTGACTGCTGTGTTTACGGCATGTGATCGTGTAAGGCAGGATTGATACAGCCGAACATTGTAAGGAACTAGGCTTCTCCAAGCGTGGAAGTAATCACGACTTGGGCTTTTACGACTGAACTGCCCATTTTTGAGTATCACTGGTTAGTCTAACGTCTACTACAGAATACGGGAGTCGAACTCTCGTCGCAGAACAGCAAGGTGGAATGGGGGAGATGTTGGCATTTTTAGTTGGTAAATTGTATTTTGAGTGAGTTCTTGGACGTCTGTTGTGGTAGGCATCGCTGGACCCTTCAGTTATCATAGTGTTCGTAGGTATGAGAACTATCAGTAGGGTGTGGGTGAGGTGGTAGGATCCCCCACCGGCAGCAATAGTGTTTGTGGTGCGGGCCAGGCGCCTCATCCTCGGCCAGAGGTGCAAACTTGCTCATCTCTAGTCAGCGGCCATCCGCATCCAAGAATTGTCGTCCATTATCGTAGACCACCGCTTCCCTCACTCTGTATCTCACCTCTACCCTGTTTATCTTTTTTTTTTTTTTATCCTTTCGTCGCCATTCTCTCCCTCTCTCTCTCTCTCTCTCTCTCTCTCTCTCTCTCTCTCTCTGGGATGTAAATAGTGTGAGAGGAACAAGAGAACAAATGGGAGCATCAGTAACGGGAAACTGAAGGGAACCATAGGGTGGGTAAGGAGGCAGAGGACCTAAGTGCGTTGAAGAGTGTGTAGAAGAAGATGTCAGTTCCAAAGGTGCTCTATGAATGCGAGGCGAAGGCTTTGAATTACGGGGCATGGAAGACGGTGGATGTATGGGAAATTAAATGCCTGAAGGTAGTATGTGGTGTTTAGGAGGGTTGATCGGGAAAGCAATGACAGGGTAAGATAGAGATGTGGTACTAAGAGGAGTATGACTGTGAGAGAAGAAGGTGCACTGAAATGGTTTGGACATAAGGAGAGGATGAGTGAGGAGAGGTTGTCGAAAGTGGAGGGAACGAGGCGGAGGGAGAGGAGCGGGAGATCGAGCTTGAGATGATGCGCGGGATAGACCGAATGTAAACGAGGTGGTAGACGAGGGGTAACATACTGTCATGGGTCTGAACCAGGGCATATAAAGCGGTCTGGGGAAACCACGGGAAAAGGTCTGTGGGGCTTGGCTGTGGACAGCGGGCTCTCTTGTTTCGGTGCGTTATACATGACAGCCAGAGAGTGGATATGAGCAAATGAGGCCGTCCTTCGTATGTAATATGCAGGCGCATAAACTCACGTTGTGAACAGATGATTCTCCGTATCAGAGCGGAAACTTTGATATCGGTGGTTGCACTTTGTGAAGTTGCAGTTTTTTTTTTTATATATTTCATTTTTTGTGGGTATTGGAATGAGAGGGAACATATGAATGAATGTATTGCAACAAGAATTAAAGTAACATTTATCCACATAACTTTTTTTTTTTAGCGATCTATGAACTACATCACGGTTTAAAAATCGTGCCTTTGATATGCATGATACGTGAGTCTCTCTTGTTACTCTTTACGGTATATTGACATTTATTACAGGTGGAAAAATAGTCATCAAAGAGGATGTGATACGTTCAGAACGGAATTTAAATGATGTGTGTGTGTTTGTTGTGTGTGTGTGTGTGTGTGTGTTTGTGTCTGTGTGTGTGTATGTATGTGTGTGTGTGCGCGCGCGCGCTGTTGTAAATTGATCGTTACTCATGGTTATGTAACGCAGTTGTGGTGTATGTTCGTGTTATATACTCGGTTCTGAACTTGTGTAACGTTTTGAATGGTTTATTTCGGACTTTAAGGTTTCCTTTTACACGTATCTCCCTCTTCAGGTCGACTAACGAACGGAAGTGCGGTGGCGGTTGTTCTGTGAGCTTGTTCACTCGGTGGGTCTGTGGCCGCTGGAAGTGAAGTGCCTAACTTATTGAAAGAAATAGTTTCCTGCAGCTCCTGGGATGGGTCGCTTCCGTATTGGGATGGGATGACAATGGAACACTGGCGGTATGCTGGTGCCAGTGTTGGTGGCGTTAACGTTGGTGTTGCCTGTGTTGCTGTTGTGTTGTGTTGACGTTGGTATAGCGTTCGTGTTATGGGACGAGTGTTGGTGGTGCCAGTGTTACTTATCCTGCTGGTGCTGGTGTTGGTGATGATGGCGACGTTGCTGCCAGTGCTACTGATCCCTCTGGTAGCGGCGATACTTGTGTGTCAGTGTGGCGTGGGTAGCGGTAATAGCCCGTGACGTAGGCTTTAGTCATCATGCTGGTGGTGTTGGCTTAATTCCTCGGACACCTCGTCAGAGCCATTGTTGGTCCGCCTCCTTCGCAAGACTTATTATTACCCAGCGTGTCTCGGTGTCTCGCAGCGTGTCAGACTTGTTTTTAAAAAGCTTTGCCACTTGCCACGATGCATGTAGCGGTACAGCCTTTTTAGTAGTCGTCCTGGGCTGCTGTGCGTCGTCGACTGCCGTCTCGGTCGTATGTCATCCCTTAACTTAGGAATTAGGGCTCGTACGTTAAATCCCCTTCTGTGTCACTTGTCATCCCTAACTAGGACTTGGGCCACGGTACATCGTCCGGTAGCGTCTGTGCCACATGTCATGCATAAGTAGTGGTTAAGCGTGACAACATCGTTGGCAGACGACTGTAGGAGGGCGGATTGACGATGTGGAGACCCTGGGGTGCTGCCGGGGAGAGGGGAGGGAATGTCGTGTACGCAGCAGCCTCATGTGGGTGTCCTCCACCCGTGTGTTCACGTAGAGTCAGAGTAACGTGAGTCGTGATGGATGTTCATCATCGGGCAGAACAACACACTGTGTGCACGGACGGAGTGATCAGTTGCTTATCGCTACAGGTCCGCTTTCCATGGAGGTTATTGGCGTAAAATATGTAGAGTTAATGAAAGGGGAAAAATGCTGTAGTAATAATTAGCCCTTCTTGAGCAGGACGGTACGACGCCTGGATATGGTGGACTGGCGTCTGCTCTGACCTTGAGGAATTATCATTTACAATGCCACCTCTCGAGAGCCATCACACAGTAATTACGGTAAAAGGAAAATACTCCTTTTTAACGCTGTGTCATAACGTCGTTAGTGGCGAGTCCTCCACACACACCCCTGCACCAGCGCTACACAACCCCTCCAACACTACACCCCCCGACACTAACCCCCACTCACTTCACCACTGCACAACCCCGCCAGCATTGCGCAACCTCCCAACATCACATATCGCAAGGGAGCGAACTTGGTGTGAGAAAGTGTACTCTGTATGGATTTCCCACAGCCCTTATTGACGCGGTTAAGGAACTTGAGTTGCTGGGAAAGACTAAGATCACTTAGGCTGTACGTACTCTGTGGAGCGCCGACGGGAATTTCCTTCAATTAAACCCGAGAAATCCTAAAAGGCTTGGCCCCCAACCTGCGCTTGAAAAGAATTCCCTACTGGTATGACAGGCATGGAATGATCGTAAATGTTGTTATCCCTGAAGTTTAAAGATGAGAGAAACGCAAAAAGATAAAAAGAACACTTTGAACATCCGAAGCCCAAGACTTTTTTCATCACATTGCCAGCAGCCGTCAGAAACATCATGGAATGCACAGTTGAGAAATTTGAAAAGGCGCTGGATAAGCATTTACACAGTGCACCACACCAGCCAAGCTGTGCCGGTTACGTGGGCCTGCGAACCGCGGTTTCCAACAGCCTGGTCGACCAACGACCCAACCCAGCAGCTTGGACTTAGCCTGAGCTGTAGGGTTAGAAGGACTCCGAAGTCTACTCCGAGTGAACGCCAGGTAAACCACCACACAAATCCTACCCCACTGCATAACCCCTTAGACCACTACTCGTATACTTCACCACTACTCAGCCACTTCCCCATTACATAACCCCTAGACCACTATACGTACACTCCACCCTTACACAACGCCTAGACCATTATGCGTACTCTCCACCACTACACAAATAGCTCCTCTGCTGTATAACCCCTCCATCATTGCACAACGCTGACATTGCCTTGTCTCGTATTAGTTTTTGTTTCTGTTTTTGATCTCGTGCAGATTTGGATCGTTGGTATTCCAGAATTTTGAGACTTGGCTGGAAAGCATAATTGGATCACAAGAGGGAAACTTGCGTAAATCATTTTGTAGCTGTTCCGGGCGACTTATTTTTATGGACCGAGCACTTCAGTATTGTCCATTCTTTTGCCGTTTTTTAAGTTGTCTTCCATTTTGGAAAAAGAGGGAGACAGGCTGATGGCGTAGTTGATAATGACGGCGTCGGTGATGGTGGTGTTGGCGCTAAAGAGAATGAAAGACCTAGATGGAAAAAGACAATAAAAAGGTGGTAGAAGCAAGAGGGTAAGAGAGGGAGAGAACCCACCCACCTACCAGCGGGTACCTACGACGAAGTTTTTTGCCCTGATGGCTGGGCCGGCGCATAGCGCTCATCGCATGTTTTGCTCGTTGATGAATTAAGGATTGAGTTGTTGGGGGAGAGTGAGTGGAGAATGAGTAAGGTGGGTTGGAGAACGTGGTGGTAGCGGCAGGAGGCAGGCACGGAGGGAGGTAGTCAGTGTGGAGGCTCGGCTGGTGTGTGTATGTGTGTGCGTGTGTGTGTGTGTGTGTGTGTGTGTGGAGGAGGAAGGGTGATATGTCGTCGCGTCTCTGTGTTGTGCCGCCTTTATAGCGCTCGTAAAGTGGTGGTGCTCCTTACCTGGCGTGTCCAGCCTTCATTGCAGCTGGACCAGTCCAGGTCCAGGTCACCTTGGCAGAGTAGGGGGGTCTCCCTGGTATAGGCGGGGGTCACCTAGGCACAGTCGGGGTCATCTTGGCCTATTCTAGGTCACCTTGGCACGTTTTAGGCTACCTTGGGTTTATTCGGTGACTCTGAGAGAGTCGCGAGTCACCTTGAAACACGTTGAGCTATCTGAGTTCAGCTGTAGTCATCCTGGGTTAAAGTGAGTGGTCAGGGGTCATTTCAGGGCACCCGTGTGGTCGCCTCGAGACAGTCAGGGTCTTCAGTTGGGAGGTCACCTTGGGGCAGTAGGGGTCATCTTGGTATAGTCTGGGTCACCTTGTGGTTAAGCCTGGAGTGACTGGTAAGTCAGTAAGGATGACCCTCAGGGGTCAGGGGTCATACCCGCGTAGCCGACCAAGCCAGGAATGAAGTGCGTCGCTCTGTGCAGTTAGTGGGGTCACCTCAGGGTGACCTTCAGTTCAGGCAAACGTTCCCGTAACTTGAAGTCGGGAATTTTGGGGCTGACATCAACCAATGGAGTAGAGAGACGTCGGCAAGGAACCCTAACTTATATCATCTGCACATTTCTGGTGTCTGCTGTAAAGAGTTCCTGAATATTTGCTTTATTTCGTCTCACGCTTGTGAAGATTTTCATTCCAACCGTCGCATGTGTTCTAGAAGCACTGTCGCCCGATGTTGCGTGTGACGCTGTACGGTGATGTGTTCGAGCCTCAACTTTTCCGCATACTCATACATGTTTAGAGCACCTGTGACGCTTGAGTAGCACAGAATCACCTTCAGGTAGAAAATATTTGATGAAAATAAAAGTATTCGTGTCAGGAAGGTTAGGGGTTGTGTATTTTTCGCATGCCAGAGTAAAATGAAACACCTCTCTCGTAGCTGTCGCTGACGTATCGTACAAAAATCGTTTTCCCGTCACCGAAATAGCCAGTAAAGGTGTAGGGCGATGGAGAAGTCGGAGGACCTGTGGAGCGACGGTGGTAACGTGCTGCTGACCTTGGCAGGATGGGAGAAGCGGGAGTGACAGCTGTGTTACGTTACGGGGAGGAGTTGTATTGTCTGGTGGCCGCACACACGCCGCTCTACAATATTGGAGTTTGGTAAATACTGCCTCAGGCCATTGTCACTCCACCGCTGCCATTGTTCCCGGCTGCGGCCGGCCGCTCGGACGGACGGATGGGAGAAAAACGTCGCCTTGGCAGCTCGGCCAAAGGACGGAGGCAGTTGCCTCCCTGTGAGATGCGGAATTTACCCGCACGGAGTTGCTTGGCCATTCCCGTCTATCCTACTCGTTTCTGGTAAGACTATTAGAACCTCATTTTGAGCGTTCCAATCCACGGTGTTCCTTCGGGAATGGACTGCGGATGGTTGAAAGATACACAGGTCTCCACATGATGTAGAAGGCAGAATCCTGTCGCTTTACTAGCTAGAATGCTCGGCTGTGGACCGACGCTGTCGTCAGCCAGGGTATTGTATGCCAGCAAGCCTCGCCAGCTTGCCTCCTCCCTCTCATACCTGGAGTAATCTTCGGTGCTCTTCTGCCTCCACAATCCGGGCCGGGCCCAGGTTGCTGATTTGAATCTTGGTCGATCACACCGTTAGAAGCTCTCTCTCTCTCTCTCTCTCTCTCTCTCTCTCTCTCTCTCTCTCAAACAGGCCCACGTAGCCACCGAAGACTGGCAGGCTAGTCTGGTAGGCTGGCTGGTCTGGTGCACTACAAATACATGTCCAGGGAATTCTTAAATTTCTCTGCTGTGTATCCCTTAGTTTTTCTGATGACTGTAGGAGTGTTGTCAGTTCACATGGGATCAACGCTGAGGTTGAGATGGCATAAGCCAATATTTCTCTTTTTACGACTTCAGTATCTTTGGTAATAGGTACACGGCAATGAGGATAATTCGATAGCTGTTGATTGGTAATTGAATTACATTATTGACTTGTTTGAAAAACTTATGTCGGGTTAAAACAGAATCATAAATAGCATCCCATCCATCAGCATAAAACTGAAATCGGTTTTGTTTAGGTTCAAAAGATACAAAAGTAAATTTTAGTCAAGTCAGGTGTGCATGACGAACCTGTCCTTTAGAAAATTAAAAACGTTGTGTTCGCTTTGCAGCAATTTGCCTCAAATGCTTTAGCGTCCGTGTGTCGACTGAAAAACTTCCAATGAAGTATTGAAGCTGGTGTGATGTTAGCCAGTGAATGCTGGCAGAACATTTTCCTCTCTGCTTTCAAGAGAGGTTTTCATTGCCCCGTGTGGGGCAGGAGTGACAGTCTGGTGTCGGACACCGATCTACAAATGACAATCTGTTTCTTAAAATCTCTTTCTTTGATGCCCGGATTGATTGTGTACTCTCCATGCGTAGGATCGCTAGGCTGTTGTACGTTGTCGCTTTAAACACTGAATTTTCGGACTGTAAACCTCGTATCGTCATAATATTCTTTATTTTTCATAATGTCTTGCGCTTCTTCTCTTCCTTTCATCCATTTTTCCACCTTTATCATTCAGGCCTTGGCGTCGAAGGGGGGGGGGGGGGCGGC
>JAUUDW010132776.1:0-14086 GCA_032361385.1 Panulirus guttatus | reverse complement strand
TGGCTCTTCTGCAATATTTGCACAAATCCGACGAAATTCCCTGAAGGAGTTGTCTTTGTGAGTTCTATCCATACCTGGGTCCATCCTTGGAGGGGGTGGAGTTTTGGAAGGGCTAGGCTTTATCCCTGAAGGTGGTGAAATTTTTGAAGGGCTAGGATCTGCAACAAATTTTTATCAATAAGTTTTCGTTTATGTCAATACTGTCATTATGAATCATAATGTGAAGCAGAATATTGATAGCTCCACAAAATTCCCCAATTTGCATCAATATAAATATCATTTGGAGTGATGATGAAAACCATTCTACAAAAGGACTCATACTGATATTAAACTAATCATTCTATTCTATTTGCATGGGGTGGAACAAGCACCAAAGGGCATGAACCTTTTTCGGGAATCACTTTTGCAGAAATGAAATCCCCAACCCTAATCCTGCAGGCTGACAAAGGACACAGATGCCCAATTCCCTTCAGTAAACTTGACATCCAGCTGCAACAAGACATACTAATAAATTGTTGTCATAATGGAACTAGGAGGCAATGGTTTTCACTTCCAATCACCCCCCTCCTTTCCTTGGTGTGGCGTAGTGTAGACAATTTTCACTCATAGTCCCTCCCCCCCTTTTTTGTTTACGTGGTTTAGTGTAAAGGATTAAATACCTTGTTTGAGTCCCTTGTCATGCAGGAATGATGACTGATCAAGACTATGGTTTGTTTTTACATATATTTCAGGGCAATGGTGAATATAGGTGTTGCAGCTAGTATTCGCAACCTAGGTAATATGTTAATCTGTTTAAATTCAATATACCATTTTCCATATCATGTAGGATGATAAATGCAGTCACCTATATGAGTGCCTATCTGTGCACAGTTCCCACACTCCCCATGCTTACACCAACCCAACCACACTCCCTCACTCCATCTTTACAATTTCCTATTGGTCTCCTAATTTCTCCCCTTCCTTTCTTTGTTCATACATAATCTTCTTGTCTTCTGGCATACATTTGCCCTACCTATCAAAATTTCCCAAATTAACACATCCTATTCATCACTATAACAAAAATCAGTCTATCATCTCTTATATTCCCATTCATATGAGGGAGAACAATAGCACACAGCTTCCTTATTCAGCTATACACATTCTTAACTCTTTTAACATGGCAGTCTTAATATCCACTTTGTCCACGATATTCTCATATATTGTACATAAAATGTCTCTAATGTTATTATGATTAACTAATATATAATTTTCAAAATAAAGTGATATACAGCTCAACCTGGTGAAACTTCATTTATGTGAGCTTTGAGCCCTTTAACTTATGCTGCTCCACTGCTAAGCAAATGAGGTACTTCAAGATTACTTTTGGGCATATCTAGTGATATGTGGTATTTTTGGACATTTTTGTCAGAAGCAAATATAGTACTAATGATTTTCATCACTAATATCTATCATCTTATAAGTGTCAAAAATTATCAAATTATGCAAGGGAACAGATCTCAAGCAAACTTCCTTGATATCTCTAAGTAAACTGACCTTTGTAAGAAAAAGTTTTGGCTGTAGTGTCTGATACCAATGCGTAGGATGTCACTTTAATCAATAAGAGTTGTACATCTTGCCACTTGGCTGTGGCAGACAATTCAAGAATTGTTAACATACATACCCTGACTCCCTTGAACATAAAAAAAAAAAAAAATACCAGAGCATATATCCCCTACCTGAAGTAAATTTGTTCATCAAAGGCCAGCGTGCAAAGTGAACAAAAACAAATATAAGTGCCACCTAATTCTTCACTTTGCACACTAAGTTGATTCTAGGGAAAAATGGCATCTTCATTCACACATCAACAAAGAAATGCAATCAGCCAGGTTTGATTTCTTAAAAAGTGGGATCAGTTACCATATAAGCCACAATGAATAATATGGTAATAAATGGGTTATTGAGAAAGGGCTGATTAAGTGAAACATAAGTAACCAGGGGTGTGTGATGTCACCATGGTTGTTCAAATTGTGAATGAATGGGGTAGTGAAAAAGGTAAATGTGAGTCTTGGAGAGAGGGGTGATTATGCAGTCTGTGGGAGATGAGAGGGTCTGAAGGTGAGTCAGTTGCTGTTTGCTGATGATACAGCACCGGTGGGAAATATGACAGAGAAACTGCAGAAACTGGTGACTGAGTTCGGAAGAATGTGTGAAAGGGAGATGGGGAGAATAAATGTGAATAATAGTAAGGTTATTAGGTTTAGCAGGGCTAAGGGACAGGTTAGTTTAGGTGTGTCTGAATGAAGAAAACTTGGAGGAAGTGAAGTGTTTCGTGTTTAAGATGCCTGGTAGGTGACATGGCAGCAAATGGAACTACAGCAGTGGAAGTGAGTCATAGGGTGGTTGAGGATGCAAAGGCTCTGGGAGTGTTGAAGAATGTGTGGAAAGAGAGAATCTTATTTGGGAGGTAAGAATGGGTATGTTTGAAGGTATGCTAGTCACCACAATACTATTTGGATGTGAGGCATGGGATATGGAAAGGTCTGTAGGGCTTGGTTTTGAATAGGGAGCCATGGTTTCAATGCATTACACATGACAGCTAGAGCATGGATGTGAGCGACTGCAGCCTTTCTTCGCCTCTTCCTGATGCTACTGTGCTAATACCGGAAATGGCAATCAAGTAAGAAAAGAAATGAGTACCTAAATGATGGGCATAAGGACAACGTGGAATGAGTGACTAAAAGAAAGTGAATGAAACAAGAGAAAACTTAAGGAAAAGACTAAAGGTATGGCAAAGAAATGTCAAGAAAAATTTGGAGAGAATGACTAAAAGAATGCTAGGTAGTGAAAGGGAAGATAAGGAAAGATGATTAAAAATAATTAAAGGTTATGCAGAGAGCACCAACATGTGCATGGAGGAAATTGCAGTGTGCACTCTATTGCACTCTGGGGAAAGGCACATTAAATACAGATTGTCTTTCTTTATGTTAGCTGAGATAGCAAGGGCAACTGGATCCCTTAATCAAGGCCATCTCATTTACGCTACAGGCAATTCATCCAAACTACTTCAAACTACGCCCTCATCTGCGTGGTCCTCCATCTTCTCAAAAGCAAATATAACAAGCTGGAAACCACACACAATAGTGCACTCAGAACAATAGCCAGTTGGCTAGCAATTACAAACACTTAACACCTACATTATACAATGCATTCCCACTTCAACATGCTCAGCACTCAATTCTATGCATCAGTACTAGACCCCTCCCATCCAAACCACTCCATAAATAACCACCAAACTCCAAGCAGAAACACAAAGCTTGCACCTGCCTCACACTTTTGTAACCTCTACTCAAGGATTCCCCAATCCCCAGCTTATACAACATTGACATAACATGTACACTTGAAACAACCCAACAAGCACTAAACAACAACTCTCCTAACTCAGTCTTAATTTCCAACTCACCAGACATAATCTCCTTAGAAGCCACACTTTTCACACAAATACACATCACTCTTTTCTGTCTATGCCCTGAACACCCAACCATACAACACTGTCAACATCTTTTCAACATTTCCTAAGACCCTTCTAGCCCATAAAGCAACTACCACAATGTAGGCACCAAGCACTTTTTCCTCAAATGTCCTGTGCTCTCTGCATATAGATGCACACACACATTATTACATCTTATGACCTGTGACCCTGACCAGCTTGCAATACGTACCTGGTTTTGCTGAAAGGTTCTGCTTGACTTTCTTCTGACTTTCTGCATTTGCATTTTTTGATGTCTGTTGACCTGCTTTTTTTGAGGGAGTTTGCTTCTTGGGTGTGTTTTTTTTCTGAGATATAGTTTCCTGAAGGTCTGGGGTATGAGAAATTTGTTATAAACTCATTTGTTGGTGTTTTGTATTATATGAAATATCCAGGCTTCACATTAGAAACTGATCACAAAACACCAAATGTGAGATGAGAAAAAGATCACAAAAGTTGAGTAATGATCAACCATCTAATGTGAGATGATCAGTTATCAGATAATAGTTCACTACATACCCAGTGAGAAGTAACCAACCAAAAGATATGATGTGATGCATCATCAAACTGGAAGTGATTACCTATCAGATAAGAAAAGATCATCCATTTGGTAAGAAGTAATCACATGACAACTTACAAATGTTAACCTTCTGCAAAATGAAGTTAATATTAACTTAGTGACAAGTAACCTAATCCACAAAAAGCATTAAACCACCAGTAGAAAAGCCTTCACCTACCTAAAAGTAAGTTATCTACCAAATGAAAAGATTTCTCCAATAAGATGATAAATGATCATCTACCAGATGACATAAGATAAGCAACAAATTGAAAAGTATTAAACTACAAAATGAGATACAACACAATTACCTCTAAAATGAGAAATAACTGTATGCCTGAGACAATAAGATACTTTTCACCACAAAATAAGAGAAAAGTCATAAGATGAGAAATGATTTCCCGCCAGATGAGATAAGACTACCCACCAGGTAAGAAATTATACAACATATGAGACATGATCATGTAAGATTCATTGTCCTTAAGTCCACTAATGGATACACATTACTGATTAATAACAACAGATAAAAGGCAGCTGACTATGTAAAAACATGAACATCTAAAAATTTTCTCCTCACAGAATATACCGATACTATGCTTTAATGAACAAAATACCCAAAATATTAGTACATTTATCTCTATGTTGGCATGAGAGGAGGGCCTGGTGGATGGGCATATAAGCATACAGTCATTATGGATTTTTCGGGGCATGAACTCAATATATATATACCCTTAACCTAATCACAACATTCAACATATTCTTCATGGCTATACTGTTTCCTGTGGGACAGCGTGGCATCGGGAATGGAAGAAGGTGAGTAAGTAAGAATATGTGCAAGTGTATATCTTGCCTTATGGAAGCCATACTGGTGATCAGAGAGAAGACTGTGATTTTCGAGGAGTTTAAGGATATGGGAGCTGAGGAGAGATTCAAAGACTTTGGAAATGGTACATGTCAAAGCAATAGGACAATAGTCAGAAGGGTCAGAACAGTCACCCTTCTTGGCACATCCCATCCCTAAGAAGGGTCACATGGTGGGGGAGGGGGCTATGGTTCTGGGAGCGATGAAAACTGTATGGAAAGAGAGAACATTATCTCAAAGAGCATAAATGGATATGTTTGAAGGAACAGCAGTTTCAACAATATTATAAGGTTGTGAGGCATGGGCTATAGAAGGGGTTGTACAGAGGAGGGTGGATGTGTTAGAAATGAAATGTCTAAGGACAATATGTGATGTGAAGTGGTTTGATCAAATAAGTAATGAAAGGGTGAGGGAGACGTGGGGTAATAAAAAGAGTGTGATTGAGAGAGCAGACCAGGGTGTGTTAAAAAATGGTTTAGACATATGGAGAGAATGAGTGAGGAAAGGTTGACAAAGAGGGTATATGAGTCAGAAGTGGAAGGAACAAAGATAAGCAGGAGACCAAATTGGAGGTGGAAGGATGGAGTGAAAAAGATTTTGAGCAATTGGGGCATGAACATGCAGGAGGGTTAAAGGCAGGCATGGAATAGAGTGAACTGGAACAATGTGGTATACTGGGTCGACATGCTGTCAATGGATGGTACCAGGGCATGTGAAACATCCGGGGTAAACCATGGAAAGGTCTGTGGGGCCTAGATGTAAATAGGGAGCTGTGGTGTTGGTGCATTACATATGACAGCTAGAGAATGAGTGAGAGTGGATGTGACAGTTCTTCGTCTGTTGTCTGGCGCTACCTTGCTGATGCAGGACTTGGTGGCGCTGTTTCCTGTGGGGCAGGGTGGAGTCAGGAATGGATGAAGGTGAGCATATATACACATGTACATATTCAAACTTGCTCACCTTCATCAAAACTCGATGCCACCACGCCTCACGGGAAACAGCATTGCCACCCCCTATATCAGTAAGGTGGCGCAAGGATATAGATGAAAAAAGGCAAGTCACCTGCCATATGTTCTACATCCTAAAAGAATTCAACCCATGCAGCTTTCTAAAAAAAAGCCTTCATACCATGTATCCTTCTAACACTTATTTTTCATTCTGTCTATTCCCTAAATTCCAACTATACTACACAAACTATCCACCTCCACTGCTCTTAATTCTCACTTACCCTGACCTATAAACACTTGGGTTTCATATCTATATACAAAAATTGAGACAAGCTCTTTCATCCAAACTTCTCGCACAGTCTTTACTTAATTTTTTTTCATTCACAAGAGCCTTCATTGCACTCCTAATTTTTCTCCCATGTACATGAGTCTACTACTAACCTCTGCTTTCCTACTACCATCCTTACTAAACTTTTACACCCTAATACCCATATTCATCCCTGGTGAGTAATATCCATAGAACTGGGGTCCCTAGCCTTAACCCCAAGGACTAGCAATAGGAGCAAGGATGTCCAGTTCTAAAAGGAAGATTTGCAGCTCTGCAACCCTAGATAATCAAAGATGATAATCAAAATCAACAAAAACATACCATTAGTCTGAAGATCCTCTCGTCTTCAACAGTAATTTGGAAATTATATTAGTATGTCTTTAGAGCATTATGAATTTTTCCTCCTAAAACAATATATCTCCTTTCTTTCAATTCATCACTATGCATTGTCCTATTAACCAAAGTACAATAACAGGATTATTCATCAGAAACTATAAACTCAAAAAGTAGTTAAGTTAAGCATATGTACATTCTACAAACCATCAATCAAGTCACGGATCTTTTTCCTATCATCTTCTTCGACTACTTCCCAACCTTCAATGTCTTCTACAGGGTCTTCTATCTTCTTAGTGGTAGCTCGGGCACGTTTGAACATATCAAATATACAATCTACATGATGCCACTGCTTCATTTCTCCACCAGACTCCGAAAAGGGATTGGGAACAATTTTACCAATTCGTAGAGCCCCTATAAAAAAAGATACAATAAAAGTAAAAAATGTAGTTGGATTACAAAGTAATCATCTTTGCTAAAATGCGCTTACTGAGAAAAAAATGTATGACAAAACCAAAACAATATATACCTCAAATTTACCAGTAAACGTTTTCAGGTGCACAGTATATAATACCAATCCTGTGCACCAAATTTCAAATACTGTAAGTTAAAAGCATGTCTGTAGTGTTTTTGTTCTTTATGAGCTCAACAAATATGTACAAATGGCATACCAAGAACAAACTACATTTGCTTTACCTATGTATCTGAATAACAGTTATATTAAAATCTATAAAAAATCTGGCACTGTTTGACCACACCAAATTTTAATCAGATCTTTTCATCCCATGTACACCAAATCACTGTAATTCCCTCAATCTTAAGCATGCCTCTCATCCTCCTAAACGTTCACTTCTGCTTCCATAGCTCCATTCACTGCCAAGTCCACTCCCAGATATCTAAAACACTTCTTTTCCTCCAATTTTTCTCCATTCAAAAATAAATCCCTGCTAACTTGTCCCTCAACCCTGCTGAACCTAATAACCTTGCTCTTATTCACATTTACTCTCAACTTTCCCCTTTCACACACTTTTCCAAAATGTCACCAACTTCTGCAGTTTCTCACTCGAATCAGCCATCAGTGCTGTATTATCGGTGAACAACAATTAACTCATTTCCCAGTCCCCCTCATCCCCTACAGTCTACATGCTCGCCCCTCTCTCCAAGGCTCTTGCATTCACCTCCCTCACCAACCCATACATAAATAAATTGAACTACCTTCGTTTGGAACCATTCACTCTCCTGTCTGCCTACTCATACATATGTCTTACTCCCTTGATAAAAACTTCTCACAGCTCTTAGAAGCTTTCCTTCCATACCGTATATTCTTAAGACCTTACTCAAGGCATCTCTATCAACCTGTCATATGATTTCCCTAGATCCTTAAATGCCACATACAGATCCATCTGTTTCTCTAAGTCTCTCTCACAAACATTCTTTAAAGCAAACACCTGATCCACACATCCTCCACCACTCCTTAAACCAATCTGCTCCTATCCAGTCTGATGGTCTGTATATACTTTCACCCTCTCAATTACTTATCTCCAACAGAACTTACCAGGTACACACATCAAACTTACACCTCAGTAGTTTGAACATTCACCTTTATCCCCCTTGCCCATGAATGTATCCTGGTCAGCAAAACTAACCGCACCGTCACAAAAACCCATACCTTACACAATCAGCCTTCCTCACACTACATATTGTCCTCAATCATTTAATTTCTAAAACATCCACCATCTCTAATTCTTTTGTGTTTGGGGGGCCCATGACACATCCTTACTTTACCAATAAGACTACTACACCATCACACATTCCCATCTTTGCTCTCTTAGAGAGTGACCACTTTCCACTTACTCCTTAATGTACCCAGATTGTTTGCCCATTCACCTATCCTATGGTTAACTTCAGCCCCCATAGTTTCATCTCCCACTCAAACTCAGAATCAAACCACCCTATCTCTCACGCTGGTAAAATCATAACTTTCCTTTAATTTACATTTACTGTCAACTTCCTCCTTTCACACACTATCCCGTACTCAGATACCAGCCTCTACAATTTTCAACTTGAGTCTACAACCACAGCCTTGTCATCTGAAAACAGCAACTGACTCATCTCCCAGGCCCCCCACCCCAACATACTGTTGATCCGCCCCTTTCTCCAAAAGTCTTGAATTTTCCCCCTTACCACCCACTCAGTAAACAGATTAAGCAGCCATGGTATCTTCAGATACTCTTCATGCAGACCAACCTTCACCTAGAACATCTTACTCTCCTCCCTTCCTACTCAAACACAAGTCTTAATCTCTTGATACAAGCTCCTCACTCCTAATAACTTTTTTCCTACGCCATGTATGCAAAGTACCTTCACAGGGGATCTCTATCATATGCACTTTCCAGATTCATGTATCATACATAAATCCCTCTCTCTCTCTAAATATTTTTCACTAAAATTCTTCAGAGCAAAAACCTGGTCCATATGTCCATTAACAATTCTAAAGCCACATTGCTCCTCCCCAGTCGGTGTCTCAATGCACACTAACAACCTTTTAATCATCACTCTCCCATACACTATAACAAGCATACTCAAGTTATATATCTATAATTCAAGCATTCACTTTTGTCCCCTTGCTTTTATATAATGACTTTATACAAACATTCTGCCAGTGCTGAGGCACCTTAAACTTGATTGAAACACACTGAAAATCCTGTCCAACCAAAAAATTTTGAAAATCAACAGCAATTCCATCCACTCCTGCTGGTCTGCCACAGTTCCACTTATTCAAGGCTTTCACCACCACTTTTCTTTTAAACAAACTACTTGGCATGACTCTTTTGCTCCACATACTTCCACATCTCAAACACCTTATCATCGAACACATTCAGCATTCCGTCAACACACTCATTCCATCTCTTTACCTTTACTTTGCCTTTCACCAATTACCCATTTGCTTCCCTTACTGATGCCTCCATTTGTTCTCTCATTCTCCTTTAACTCTTCCCCTTCTTCCAAAGCATCTTCTCACTTTCCTTGGTGTTTATCAATACCTATGTATCTAAAAGAATCTACATGGTCCACCATGTTGCATGGCGTGAAATTACACAACAGATATAAACCCAGGAAATGAAATATTCCACTTCCATGTAACAGATTAATCAAGATCAAAGGAAACTTTAATAACTCACCTTTTTCGCATTTCTCCTTGCATTTCTTACATTTTGCTGCACCCCTTTTGTCATAATCTGCACAGAATGGGAAGGATGACATTTCTGAACAGTCAAGAAGATTTATGTTGAACAGGTGACTAAGTGCAAGTGGTCTCAAAATCTCTAATGAACAGTACAGAGACCTTGAATTTACATCAGATGAGCTTTGAAGCTTGTTTCTGGTGAAAAAGTTACCCCTAGTGAAGGTAGGCAGAGCAATACCACAGGCAGGTTCCACAGTCCTCCTCGTGAGTGCTAGCATAAACTTTGCCAAAACTTTATCAAAGTGGTAAGATGATGTCAGTGGTCCTCTTATCATATGTTCTGAATCTGTAAATGGAAGAAATATCAAAATCTAATGAAAAGTTTAAATAACTAATCTATCTACCAACATGTGTGTTACTGAACTACATCTACTTAAGTTACACTGTGAGTTACCTTTGGCAAGGCTGTATCACTAGGAGTACAGACTTGTCAAAGAACTTCTCACTCCAAAGGATTCTCGAACACTGAACATCTTAGCAAAACATTATAGATTAATAACTTTGGTGGTTTTATTTCATTTGCACTGTGTACACTGCACTGATACTGGTAATGTTATGGCACTAAATCCATGTTCCTGTGTTTTTCTGACATGTCATTATGCTATCATTTACTGTATAACTGAGATTCAGTGAACAGTATGGCATTCCAATGAAAAAAGATCCAAGATATCATGAATTCAATTTAAATGTTTAAAACATGTTGTCTTCATTCACTAAATATGTTTGTTCCTAAGCCTTACTTTTATTAGAAATGCCCACTGAAGCCACAGGGACAACAATGACAAATTGATATCTCCAAATAATGCATAACAGCATCTACGATTGTTCTTAGCTGCTATGGAAAGCTGGGTGAGGTTTACTTAGGTTCTGCTTATTTTGAGACATGTTTCACCTACTTTAATATTAAATAACCCCATATTTCCTTTAACATCCATATCCCTCCCTGCTCAACATATTATCATTGTAAAAAAAAAAAGGTAGCTACTGATTACCATCCACAGGTCTTACAGTATTCTCAATCCAATACACTACTTCATTTTCATCTTAAGTATGTAACAAGACTCATCGAGATCAACAAGGTCTGTGGCAGTGTCTTAACATACCGCAGATACATGAATTTACTGAAAATGAGAGGTACACCCATAACTGCCTCTTCACAGCACCCTCAAAAATCTCATTCTCTCTACATTCTCAACACACATCTTCACCCCATCATCACGAAATTTATCTCCCTTGACAAACATTCTCAGTCCCCTCACAGAAGGGCGCTGGCACAGAGAGGTGCTGCTTTCTAAAGAAAATGAAAATAAAAACAAACTGAGAAAAAGAGTATGTCATCTCTCCTAAGGAAGGAGACAGAACTGTATAACAAGTGTCCCAGAGGACAGTTCCCATACAGGACTGTTGTCCCACACAATATATATGAAGAAAACAACCCAGGCAATTGTTCACTTGAACCTAAGGCTGAGGGTGGGTTAGAACACTGCCATAGGTTGCTCTTTTAAAACATGGGGCTCCAGTTCCTATTCGTCTCCCTACCAAACTTTTAATTTATTCCCCAAATACTATACTACCAATGCAAAACAAAATCATTCGTTCTCTAAAGTTGGTGTTAATGTGTGGACAAAGTAGTAAATTAGACCCATAAATTCCTCCCAGGTGTTACTGCTGTCTTGGTGTAATTGTACATTAATGGATACTTACATTATTGTCCTTGATTAAACCAAGCAATGAGCACTGTTTTGCTGCGTGATTTAATAGTGTCTGTTACAATTTACTTCAGTACTTAAATATTTTAGAGCATTATTGCAAAGTGAAACCTTTTTGTTGTAACATGTTCCTCCATTTTACTGCATTGCCTAACGTACGATGTAAGCGATAGCTACCAGCGCCTTCATATACATTCAATTCGCTGACTATTCCTAGAATAATAGTCATATTATATTATGGTGTTAAATACAGATGTATAAGAACATTAATTCATAGGCACTTAAAAGAAAAAGGATTATAACTCTACAATAACTTCAGCTGCAACGATGGGCAACAAAACAATATGTCCGGTTTCTTCGTATGGCTTCATCGTTGTAAGATGGAAATTTATTGCTGCTATTAGATAATATCCACAATATAGAATAGAATCTGTTACATGAAATTGAAAACTTATTAGTTAAGGGAGTCTCAGTCAGAAAATTTGAATGTATGATTACAGCTAAGTAATTTTGGAAGCCGGGTGGTAGTAAAACGAATTCTTACTACAGAGGCAATAGAGGAAAACATTCACTAAACGAGTAAAAATTCATTTTTAAATTTTCATATAACATAAAATCATTAATAAGCAAATTTATGAAAAAACAACAAGTTCTGTGGTATTTAACATTTAAAGAACTAAATGCCTGATTGGTTTCAGATCAACATGTTAAATACGATAATGTACGGTACCGAATTTTTAGGATCAATCCCCAAAGACGTCAGTCTGTTCACCACTCATTTAATTAATATGGTGATGATATATCATGAGGAGAGGTGCTGTACATGGAGTATCACACACACTGACCCGGTGCTGTCCAAATTTCAAGATACCCGGAACTGGAAAGAATGAACAAGTATTTTAATGAAACATTAATGATTCTAAATTCACACTAAATGAAATGCTGGCTGGGATTCTTACTAAATGAAGAACCGAAATAAATACAAACCTTTAAACGTAATAACAAAAATTTTTAACATCGTGAAAATTAAAACGATTCGAAAATAATTTCATCGTAGGAGTTTAAAGTGAATTAAAAAGAATCCAAATGTATCCGTGTTAAGTTCCTTGTACTCTTTTTCTGGAGACCCTAATATTCCACTCGATGCTACAATGACCATATATCAAACTTTTCTGTTGTCTGGCCGGACCACTGTAGAGAAAATAAGAGTACAAGCGATTGACATGGTTCCTGTTCCTTCAGTGTTGTATCACAATCAGTGGCAGGAAAAGGATGATTCCTTTGGAATGAGAAGTTCTTCGATGAGAATGAACTCTGATGATTTTTCTATCGCGGCGCTAGTTTCCAGTATATGCACATCGAAACCTCTGTTATCGTAAAAGAAGATAGATCAAGAAAATTAAGTATGTCAGTGCACCAGTATTTTGAACCTGTTTCCCTAATCCACGACAAGTTTAAACGAATCTCTATAACGCTGAAGTAACAGCCAAGGATATGTATACATCCTTTTTACCATCAAGAGTGACAAATGAAGGACTCGATAACATGTTCAGTATGACGGCAAGCATGATCCATCATGCTTATAAGCTTTACTCTTTGTATATCCTTAAATCTAACCCGGATGAATGGCTACAGTAGGCATTAAGGCCAATCACGGTATGACTTAAGGTCAGTCTTAGTCTGGCTTAGTGTCAGCTTCACGGTAAGTCCTATTAATGGTTCAGTGAGCTTCGGTCAGGTGTAGATCACGTTGCGTCCCAGTATCAGGTCTGGTCCCACGTATGATGAAACATGCAAACCTATAGTCGTAAGTAAGCGGTTGCAGCAGCGCCAACAATGGGCAGCGTAAGCAAAAGGATGTTCCTGGTTAGACCAGTTGTTCGGTGAACAGGTTCCTTCCTCAACAGACCGCGCTTGCTCTGTGCCCTCCTGGCGGCCACCATCACTTCGTCTCCCACTAGCGTCGCGTCAGGAGTCCTACATTTTCGTCATGAAAGTCGTATTGCTGCCCTGCCTCCTCCTGCTGGGGTTCTGTGACGCCTCCGCAATGGGGCCCATTGAGAGCCTGAAGGAAGGTCCTCAGGAGCAAATGGCCCCAAAACATCCAGACTCGAGTTTATCGGAGCTGGGCGAGGCGATCGTCACAGCCATGCACGACATGCTGGCCAGGCAGGAGAGGTCCATCAACGATCGTCTTAAACAGTTAGAACTGTACGTCGATCGGACGTGTGGGAATCCTCAGGCGTTGGACATGGACCTCGTTGTGAACGCAGTGAGGGACACCACGTCTGACACACTGGACAGGTTTATGGCGAAGACGTCTTCCATGGCGGTGCGTTTCGCTAACGACCTACGCCGGGCGTTCCATGCCGAAGTCCATCAGTTGGTGAAGAGGCTGCAGGAGCAAAGAGACTCACTAGCAACAAAGTCCGACCTTCAGGAGATCCAAGTTCGGTCGTATGCCGACGCCAGGAACGCTCTGTATGAAGACAACGGTAAGGCATTCACTCCGGCGATTGACGGTGTCGTTGACGAGCAGCTGGAGGTCGCGAACCATCGATTGGCGAGCATACTGACCCTCCTGGGTAATGTTTCGTCA
>JAUUDW010132554.1:1215-15226 GCA_032361385.1 Panulirus guttatus | reverse complement strand
CACGGGAAAATGAAACAAGATAAGTTCCCAAGTGCACTTTCGTGTAATGATCACATCATCAAGGGAGATACAAGAGAGAAATACAAGTCAGTTGATATACAAGGAAGAGACGTAGCTAAGACGCCATTTTGGTAAACAATGGCTACCCGAATGGAGGTCGGGTGCGTTACTCGCGTCCATTCTCTCGCTATCATGTACTATTTCATGTACCACTATTCATAACCAAGCCCTCCCAGGCCTCTCCGTGGTTTACCCCTACCGCTTCAGATTCTCTTGCATCTCCCGTAATGATATGATTATTACAAGAGATTGCATTTGGTAACTTATCGTGTTTCATTTCCCGTGGATCAGAAGAAATATATAGTGTAATATATTACTGGATACCACCTCTGGGTTGATTGAAATGACTCGAATCTTTTTTGAAATATTTTGTCCCCAAACCATCCCTTTATTTATTAGTTTGCTAGCACATAAGCTACACATCCACAGATACAGATGGATATAAACATGTTATTCTTAAGGAGATGACGTACAGATAAACAGATGATTTATCAAGTTATAATATCTTAAACCTCTAATCATAAATCGTTAATTTCTTCCAGATCCTTTGGAGGAGGTATGTAAGCCGCTACTATATGCTCCATTCCCTCGCTGGACAGATGTGCTGAGGCGCTGAAGGAGGAAGCTGGCTGTTCTCTCTCTCGTCTTGAATCGCCTGAATTAGCCGGGATCCAAGGTCGCCTGGAAATCGAGAGCTTTCTTCTCTCGAGTCCCAGCGTCTCTAAACAAACTGGGAAAAAAGTAGGTATTGTGAATCCAGGTCTTCACATTTTTAGCTGTATCCTGAATTCCGGAAACAACGAACTGGTATGAGAAGTTAATACACATGAATTGTGTGCATAGTGTGTATTGTGCTTAGTATGTATTGTGCAGTGTTTGTACTCTGCGTAATGTACACATTTACATTTCATGCATTTTATGAATTATAGGATCTTCGGAGGTATAGTAGTCCCGACTGAGGTGTGAGGATCTGAAACTTTGCTCTAGAATGCAAAATAGGAAATGATTGATGTGTTGGAAATGAAAGGACTGAAGGTGTAGTGTGAGGAGAGGTGATCGCGTAAGAAATGACATAGCAAGAGATGGGTGTGGTAGTAAGCGGAGTGTGGCTGGGAGAGAGCTGACCAGGGTGTGCTGGAATAGTTTAGACAAGTGGAGAGGATGAGCGAAGAGAGATTGACCAAGAGGATCCAAGAGTCAGAAGTGGTGGGAGCAACGTGTAGAAGACGAGAGGAGGAGATGGCAGGATGGAATGAGAGGCTCTGAGCTATCGGTGACCTGAACAGTCAGGAAGATGAGGCGTGCGTTGGATAGAAGGAATCTGGAATAAAGTATACAAGGGACAACACCGTCAGTAGGCTATTCCAAGGCATTTGTAGCTGTCTGGGGAAACCATGCAATGGGATGTGGGCCATGGCTCTAGATAAGGGGCGTTTGGAAGATATAGTCATGCACTGCTCGGCAAAATTATAGCTCTTGTACGCTATGCATTGCTAATCAATAGAATATCAAAGAGCTTTACAACTAACCCATTTATACTAAAATTCCATTGTTCACTCTCGACTTATGCTGTGGGTGATATAAATTAGCTGAGGTACATTTTCAGAACATATTCTAAACTTGTAA
Source organism: Panulirus guttatus (assembly GCA_032361385.1). Taxonomy (NCBI): domain Eukaryota; kingdom Metazoa; phylum Arthropoda; class Malacostraca; order Decapoda; family Palinuridae; genus Panulirus; species Panulirus guttatus. Next base: position 13,540 of record JAUUDW010132554.1, on the reverse strand, counting down.
CACTGTAACTGAAGGAAAGATGAGGAATATTGGAATGATTGTTCGCGTCCCCTGGGCTAGGCTGTCTTTAGAGAGGTGTCAGTAAGGCGTGGTCACTGCAAGCCAGCCAACCTTATTTCGCAGACGACTTCCAGAATGACTTCGTCTCTACCTGCAAGTGTTCAAGGGAAGTCTTTGGCAGTAGACCTGTACTCAAATTACTACCGTGTTTATAGGGTGTGTATGTGACGAGATAGTTCCATGAATGAGAATCATAATACTCGTGACCCTTTCGGTGTACATATTCCTATATTCGTGGTTTTAGCTTGCGTATCTTTCCATGAAAGAGGAGCTGGTACTGGAAAGACTTTATTCCTTAGGATACTGATAGTCAGGTCGTTTGTCCTTCCAGGAACACTTTATGCCTCTGGAAATGAAATGACTTATCAATTACGTGACTGAAGACTTAAAAGAAAATTGACCTGGCCTTTCAGAGAGACTTCTTTATCAAATGTCGACGTATCCCAATGATTAAAATGTTCTCTGCATCCAAGAACAATACAGTCTTCCACTGATTCAGTGTCACTTCAAGTCGTAATAAAAGACTGTTGGTTCCAACAGTCGCACAATCCTAGTCAGGATGATGGAGTGAATTGATTCGTCGACACTGTGAACACAAAAGATTTGTTGACATTCTGAATACATCTGACATTCACTGGATGTGTTTTTGTTCTGAATAAATCATTCATTGATATTCAGCGTACACGTTAATGCCAGCTTTAGTTTCTTTCACGGTAACTTGTTGACCTTGGAGCTTCATGATTTGTTTAGTTTAGACAATCATTTTCATTCGGTGCTTCCAACAATAGGATCCTGGGTTTCGTAAATTATGACTTCCTTGAAGCATTTGCTTCGCATGTCTTGAGATGGAGTAAAAATTTGTCTGCCACGGAGCTGCATGATTGCTTATATCGTTTCGTCTTAGACGTTTGCAGTCTTAGGCATGGAATGACCATCTCTGTGTCCCAGATGGCTGCAGGACTATAACTCCACAGCGTGTGATGAGGTAACCATCTGCCTTCCAGCTGGCTGGAACCCTGTTACTTCTAAGTCTTTGGGTTGAGGTGAACTCTTGTTCCAATGGATTTCTTGCCACTCAAAGCGCTTCTCCATCACCCCATCACCTGCCATAGAAGCGGTCTCTTTAATCCTTTGACCCTGACTGTCCGTGCCGTGAGCCAGCCTGGGTGTGCGAGCCTTGACCCTGACGGTGCAACCCTCGTAATGTGATGGTCCGGCCATAAAACCTAAACCTTAATGAGCAGGTCAGAGGTCAAGAAGCCATCATAACCCGAAATTGTAACTTGCCGTGTTTAAGCCTCGTTCATACGTTCCTGGTGACGTGTGCACTTGGGCCTGTCGTGCTCAAGAGGTTTCAGTGCTGTTTAGTTCCACTCTTACCGTATGGAATAAATGTTTCCAAATACCCAAGATACAGAAAAGAACTAAATCTACATATTTTTTTATTCAGACATGAATTATTTTCTAGTTATTTTTCAAACATTACGAATGACGGAAAATGAAACCTGCAGGTCTTACATGAAGCAGAAATTAGTCTGTCGATCTAAAATGCCTTGACTGTCTCTCGTTCAACGTTTCCTGATCAAGAATTGAGCACTTTGTGAAGAAAATGTCGTTGAAATACGATAGAATGTCGAGAATGTTTCGCTCTATATCACGCACAATGAAGAGACAACGGCAGAACGTCGTAACAGTGACAAATCTCAAGACCCGTCACAGAGCTGAACGACCCCACTTTATAACACGTAGCGACGGGTGAGCGAGGATGGTAAAGAATCCTTTAGTAGTACACTTCCCAACTGTGCAAAGCATCGTTCCGGCATCATACTGAGTGCAATGGACAGGCAAATCGAAGCCAGTGGATGGAAGGGTTCTGGCTGCACGTGTTTTTCAGTGGTGCACGTGCCTCTGGTTGCGCGTGTTTATTAGCTGGACGTGTTCCTTGCTGCACGTGTTTTTGTAGCAGCGTGTCGCTGGCTGCGCGTGTCCATGGCTGCACGTGTCCCTGGCTGCACGTGTCTCAGGCTGCGCGTGTTTTTCAGGGTGTTAATGGCACTTTTGAGTGATTTTCATCATTGGTTCGTCTTTTCCAGTGGTCTCCAACAAACTTTGAAATTTATGGTTTTCAAGACAGGTATATTCCCTTGTATATACTAGGTACAAACTTTTCTCACATTGATATAATACTTTTTGCATGACTGTGAGTTACCAAGTCGAGTCTGTGGAGGTGCATATATCATCTTGACTGTTTTCAGTCTTTTGGTAGATAGATTTAACCGTCACTTCAAAAAGGAATATTAACTTTTAACAACACTTGTCTTTCAGGCGAGGTTTTCCACAGAAACGCAATCTCCTTCAAGTGCGTATCGACCAGTGTTGAAGGGATCGTGTCCTCTGAGAAACGTCTTCCCCTTATCCAGCTGGCAGCTCGAGTGTCTGTATTGGTCATCCTGGCTCCTGGAAGAGGTCAGGTCAGGTCAGCAGAAAGTGGGAAGGTCATCCCTGGCAAGGTGGCAGTTCTGAGCCTCTGTATTGGGTCAGCCGGGTAGCCTCCCGGAGGAGACCAGGTCAGGTTAGATGACTTCGGTTGAAGTCTTCACTGACGAGGTCGAATCCTGTCTATGAGAAGTTGGGTTCCCGCATGGGATTTTCGTCCAGCTGTCGAGTCCGACATTACCAAAGTGAGGAACCCACGTCTCAGCCTCGACGCTAACCGTGGTGCACCCAATGAGAAATGCGAGTCTCTTAAGTATAGAATTAAGACTTAAGCCAATGTTGTCAGATGCTCCAGTCCACTGAAAGATGAATGACTTCTTTTTTCAGATAAAGACAAAATATACGCAGCGAGAGTGCAGACATCCTATTCACTCATCCTGTTCACTTGCCTCTTTCTGCAGAGCGGTAGTCGAGTAAACCTGCTGGGCTGAGTTGGTTTTACTGATGGACTCTGGAGTAATGGTTGTCTCCTCTTGTATAAGGCGGAGACGACATCCTCAAGTACGAAGAACTGGGCCGTCCAGTCCGTTACTCTCTCTCTCTCCCCGTAAGCCTTACTGTGAGGCAGACTAGCTTCCTTTATAGTAAGGACATCGTCCCTAACCTAGCCATTTTATTGAGAAACTCCCTGCTTTCCATCTATTCATGTAATCAACATGATGTAGGGGCACCTTTATGAAAGCCTTTCCAGCAAAGTAATGGAACAGTTATCAATACTAGGCTTATCCAGCATAGTACTGGGGCAGCTAACATAGCATTAGAATATATCTGACGAAGGATCAAAGATTGAAAGTATGTTTACAAAGAGATTGTTTCTTTCAAATATTCGTTTCATATCTAGCGTCTTTGTGGGAGAAGGAATTTGAAGACTGTATCAGTGTTGAGAAGATTTTCAGTTAAAGGGTACAGGTAATGTCTTAATGATCAACTTAGAGCACAGTGGGTAATTACTTTGATTAGAGAGCAATTAACGATTTTTAATCCATCAGCCGCAGTCTGGAAACCTCAAGTTTAGTGAGAATTTATCCAAAGTTCGTCTGGAACCAAAGTTAGATTTTGTAAGAGCTTAATTGGAACTTTTCAACCTGCAAGTTGCAGGTCTGTCCAGGAGTGAGTTAGGATGGCTGTAACTACAGGTTTTCAGGTGGGTTAATGGCAGGTGGGGGAGCCAGTGGCCGGAACCGGCAGGTTCCAGGGAGATCCAGGCTGGAAAAGAGTGGCAGAAACTTCAGGTTGGGTAGTGGTACATGTAGCAGCCGGTGGTAGAGTCCAGCAGGTTCCAGACAGATCCAGTTAAAGAAAGGTCAGTAGTAACTTCCAGTCTTCAGGCGAGTTATGGTCCATGGAAGAAAGTGTCAAGGTCAGGCAGAACCAGCCTAAGAAAACAATAATTCTTGGTTCTTTAGTAGGCGTAACGGTCCATGGGAGAGCTGGTGGCAGGTTCCAGGCAGATCCAGGTTGAGAAAGTGTGACTTACTTCAAATGGAATAACTGTACATAGAAGATCCATTGTTAGGATCCAACAATTTCCAGGTAGGCCCAGTAACTTAAGGTTTCCAGGCTGGGTAATGATACATTCATAAGGGTTCCTGCTATTGGATCCTGCCACCTACCAGTCATCACCTCAACATTGTTCTTCCCTCCACAGTCCATGCTCCACCTACCACCAATCCACACAGACGCCATCCACAGTCCACCACTCCACATCCACACTTCCTTTAGTCGTACAAGCTACTACATTGATGTCCCATTTTCTCGTCCCAAGATATTCCTTCAGAAATGTAAAACTTCCCCTTTGGTTTCGATCTTTTTCATTGGCCTCCATTGATGCAATTCAAAATGTTTTTTTTCCTTATCTGTAAAGGAATGCTCAATACCCTGTCAGTTTTCGTTGGCTGCAAAACATTTTTCTGTGCCAGAACCCCCAAAGATATGAACGCAATCCACATGGCAAAATGTCGGTGCCAAAGAAAAAATAAATACCATTTCCCGTACGGCTGTCAAAGTACCGGAGTTAGTAAATAGAGGAATATCGCTGGAATCTGCATTCGTCCTGTACCAGAGTAATATTTGTATTGAATGGATGGAGCTGATGGCCTATTTGAGCTGGAGAACTACGGGGGTAAAAAAAAAGTGGGAGGAGGGGAACCCCTTTGCCCAGCTACATAGTGCAGAACACCATTCAGCAAGAGCAGTAGCAGAAGAATATACTTTTTATACAACCGAGAGCAATATGCTTGGAGCAAAAGATAGAGGGATATATACAGGTGATGGGGAAATATGTGTATCATTATATTGTGGTTTAAAAGGTATGTGTATTCCTCTGGACTTGGGGAAAAGACAAGTTGAAATATCTTCGTGCGCTTAATATAATCCTGATTAGATGCGGATATAAATATGCTTTATCAACACAGGAGAGGGACGCTAGCAAGATGATTCGCCAGAGGTGTTCAAGCCTTTTGGGAACGATAGAGAACAACCATGTGATAACGTCAACAACATCCAGCGATGATTTAAGAAAGGTCAACTACTACTACCACCAAACTCCGTCGCTGAAAATAATAGAAATTGTAAGTATCGTCTCCTTGATGTCATTTACGTATGAAAATTATCTTAAAGTTCGCTTACTCCAATATAAAATGATTGCGATACTGCAAGATTAAATCAGTGAATGATTATCAAATCTCATTTCAATCCATTTTCTCGGGTATTAGTGAGAAGGTTTAGGCACTTTGAATTGTATCGAACCAGCTCATTGTTAATGACATATTTCAGTAACTTGAAGCACTAAAAACCCTTAAGTTGGCTAGCTATGTACTATATGAACCTACAGACAATGCCAGTGGTATTCATGAACTTGTGTACCTCGGGCATTCGAGCTAAAGAAAATGCATCAATCGAGTTAGAGTTTTATAGGATACGAGTCAACTGGGGGAAAAGATTTAACGTACTATTGATGGATGAGAGACAATGGGCTGTTGGATAAGGCATGTCGGTAATAAGGTGTAATAATTATATCGTGCAACAGCAAGTTTTCATTCAGATTTGAAAGAATCTTGTGAATTCTATAATTCAACTGATTTTTCTCAAGATTCGACACAGGTAGCAGTCGATGGGTTAAATTAAAAAAAAAAAATTCAGTTCATGAATTTTTTCTCCATTTCATCCGAGATTTGAAATAAGCTTTTCATGCCAAATTTATAAACCGATAGTAGGAGTCAAGTGCGTACCTTAATTTTAGGTTTTATAGATGCCGAAGTGTCAAGAGCTTATAATATTACCTGCATCTAAAACGTTCGCTACTTGGATTATCGCCATTCAAGGTATGCAAGTGAATTTTTATTTCTGAAGGTTCAATGTATTCAACTGTATTCATGGGATTCATTATATAACAATACTGTTCAGGGTTTATTATAGGAGAGCACTCAGCCCCAAGTTGTTAAGCTCTTATAATCATTGAACAAAAGCTATTAATGTTAATCTGTTTTAAGATAAAGGAAGTAATTTCATGAACTGTCAACAGCCCAAAGGCTAAGATTTTCAAGACAAAACCATATAAATGCTTTACCTTCATCCCCTTGGTTAATTCCCTTCGTACTAGGGGTACTAAAATTGAATGCAGTGATAACGTCCTAATCAAGAATGCAATTAACCACCCCATACGGGAGGATGAACAGTTTGGTCGACTGGTTAGACTGCAGCAAGTAGGATTCGAACCATTGCATTCGAACCCGGAACAGTGTTAGCAACACAATGCTATACCATGGAGATAGAATAGTCAAAGATTCAAATCACGGACTACGAATGAAAATTACCTTTAGTATGCAAATTGCACAGTACTGCTAATTAGATATCCAATTTGAATGGTACAGAGTATGGTCAAAGGATGAACCCTTGTAGGATCAAAGAGGAGTTTCTGAACAGCCTCATTACTTACCATATGGTTTACTGAATAGATCTTGACTCAAATCGATCATATAAAGGGATGAAAACCAAAATAGATCATATAAAGGGATGAAAACCAAAATATTTATAGTCAAGTGTTTTATTTTAAGGTCGCTGCTCCCTAGAAGGGCAGTAATATACATTCTAGGCTTAGTAGCTTATGTTTAAATTATATTAAAAAACGTTTATAAATCTTGGTCGTTAAAATAGACATTGGTTCGGAGGTTACAGACGTTCCGTAGGCAAGACTACAGCGTCGTCCTGTACGATGCTTATGTAGGATTTTGTGGTAGTCACCAGTACAGTATCCACATGTAAGAGACAGTTTGTTGGTTAAGGTCTGTCAAGTACCCGGGTTATCAAGACAGTCAAGATAGTATATTTACACAACAAGAGTTTTGGATAATTCTATGACTATATAGCCTTTGCAAGTGACCACTAAAACAATGTCCTTTTACAGTGCCAAGTAAAATTGTGATGTACTGAATGTGTACATATACAAAAGCTCGTTAATGAACGAGGTGTGCCACAATGCAAACAAATGTGTAAATAGATTTTGATGAATTATTTTGAATCTTCACTAACGATATATAAAAGGAAAAAAATATTTAGATTTATAGATTCTAAGGTCCATTTCTGTTAATGACTTTACACATTTTTTTTTTGTTAACCCAAATGACATTGTCAGCGACACGAAGTGTAGCCAGAATAGTGTTTCAACACTAACGCATTAAACTGACCCCTAAGTATGTCTAGGCTTGTGTTGTCCAACTACGTAGCAAGTTGTAAATATAAAGCAACTCTGGTACAGTCAATGAAGTGATGAAATGATACCCGATGTGTGCTTCTGTGGGTGGCGTCGTCGAGCTGTATGGTGGCGTTTGAAGAATATGCAGGCCGACGAAGGGAGGCAGGAGAGAGTTCAAGACTTCCTCCTCTCTGTCGAATTCACCCTCGCCAACCTGCTTAGAAATCAAGGTAATTATCACAAGCCACAAACATTGTTACAGTAGTTGAAAAGGTTTAATAAAACTACTGTTTCTAAATCGTTTAAGCCACAATTCCTGTTAAAAAGTGAATCAAATATAGATTGGTTTAAGGACGAAACGAGTTGGCATGAAGTGCTTAACGTTTAGGAAAAGGAGTTTATCGCTAATTGTACCACCCGATCACTTTGATAGTTATATTTGAGCACAGTCCCACAGAAAAAGCTTTTGTAGCTAAACGTCAGCAAACCTCTGTGGCGAAGATATTAGGTGAAAAACTTTGAAATTTGTGGTTAAAGTTTAGTTTATTTCACTGTAAACTTGTTTAAAGAGCTTATTGGATGACCAGCATTTACAAAGGATAACTTACTGTGCACGATATTTTAGTGTATATTACAAAAACCTTAACATGCATAGCTATCTTTTAGGTGTAACACCGTGAAACGAAATTTTCATTGCATTACCATTTGTCGACAGGTATATATTATTTAATCTACAATATGTAGATTATGCAGGTACGTTAAGTACATGCACAATTATTAAGGACTTAATTCTTATGGAGTTTAAAAGCTATTAGTTCCAAGTTACGCTCGACACATTCACAGTGGCAAGGGAACGAGATGCACTGGCCTAAGTAACATGGTTCAGGAAGTCGAGATTAGATTAACCTTATGCTTCGATTTCAAACAGTGGATTGTCGTGTGGCTTTAAATCTTCCGAGAACTAGGAGGTCCTTGAACTTCAGACCTTGAGTAAAATGACTGGCACGGGAAGGCAAAAGTCTTATGGTAATATGCAAGAAAACCAGACGATCATACTTTAAATATTCAACTAGTCGTGACATACAAAAGTAAACACTTTGAACTTCAGTGCTACAAGAGTGGTTACTCAGTGCCTTCAACTAATCCATTAGAACTAGTTCAGTATCAATTATCGACCGTTTCAAACATGTATAATAGCATTTGCTGAACTTACCCGAGTCGAGGTGAACCTGACGAAGGAAGAGACATCCTGCGGGTCCTTTGGGACAGGGTCTTGGAGGGTGACGTACTTGGTGGCCGTAACCTCCGTCACTTCCCTCGTCCTCACCACTAGCAGCGTATGCGTCACAGTCGCCTGCTGTCACAACATAACCGATTTTCATTCTAGAATTAGGCGTGACCGCAAGCCTGCCAATTAACATATGAATGTCTGCATAATCTACCTTTTTAAGGTCTAATGATCAATTTCTATCTTCAGACATCTATTTCAACTCACCCTCGCTAGGTCACCAGCTAAAGCCCTTGGGGACAACACCCATAGCAGCACGGTCATCTGCTCGAGAGAGAAGTTCAAGTTACAAAGAATGTGGATACCATCATCCTATAATGCCTTAAATGTGATATTCAACAATCAGGAAATAAAATACTTACGTTCCAAGCCTTTTCTTCAGTGTGGTAATCTCCTCCGTACAGAATTGAAATTTTCTCCTTACTCACGGATAGTTTGAAAACACCTAAGAGATTATATCATGAAACCCTTTCGAGGATTCTTTCTTGTTAACTTGTCACGAAATAAAGATTAAGCCAATGTTTAAATTATATTTCAAGCTACATAATCCACTCGAAAGCTAATGCAAAAAAAAAAGTGCTGCAATTATACACTGAAGGGTTCTTAGGCGAAAGCCAATTGAAATACATTTAAACAAGGTTTTGAGTACATACATGTACTATTTCATATCTAATCTGATCTACGAGCAATTTCGGTTACACGTTTCTAATATCAAACATATCAAATTAATGAATTAGTCACAAATAGTTCCTCAGAATCTTAGGCTAAGCCTATCACACAACTCGTGACAATTCTCTCGAGGTCCCGTTTCCCGATGTTGAACACTCAGAATTATCCTTAACACCTGAAGGCGTCGAGATTTTGCAGTTAATGTTTGCAGAAGCCCGACCCTGGCTGTTCTTAACGACCCTAGTGGTCTATAGGCTGCAAGACCAAACGACGGACTTCGACGTCTAAAGTTGAGTATGTAACTAACAGTTGACATTGACAGTCAAATGAATCAGAAGGACGTCTACCCATCATATCCTAAAAAGTGATGTTAGAAAATAAGTTTGTCGACAATTTATACAATTAAGCAACGAGTAATGAAGATTCAACCTAAAGGCACCCATTTTCTTGCTATTAATTCGTCTTTGCTCCAGGGTTCTAGCAATTAACAATCATAATAGGTTGTCGCTTTATATGTCAAACAGAAATGATACAATTACGGTAGATACTTCACATGACCGAGGTATAGTACCTTTTATATTTAAGGCTCCAGTCACGGACAAGTCCACATCAAGGCCGGGCATTAACTGAAATAGAATTTGAAACGAGGAAAAAAAGTATTTACGAATTTTGAAAGTGAAAGACCTGTCTCTTAGAGTGAGGTGATGCGCAGATATTGGACAAGTTAGGCTGCAGGATATGACATTTTACATGATTTTTTTGGCAGTTTCTCCAAAAATCTACACATTTTGATATTAAGAAACTGGAAAATTGGAGTGACTGTATAAAAGTAATATTTCCTGCATAGAGTTTCATACTGCATATTTTCGACCATTTGTCAGTCTAAATCGTCGACAATAAACCGTATCCATAAACTGCAATAGAATAGATAATCGTTAAATACTCAGTCTAATTGGACAGAGATTCTCCATAAAGTAAGGCATTTAGGCTTGAGCATTTACTGGTAATTCATATAGCATCTATCGGGAATAATTATTTCCACCAGTCAAGCATTAACTTTGTATCGAGTAAGTAATAAATCCCTTTCCCGTGGTTTTCGTTTGAAAAATGTGCTAAAATGCATTTCGGATTAAAATTTGCAACCAGCTTTCATTTTTACATTAAAGTTTTTTTAGACACTGAAAAATTAATCAACTCATTTCTGCTCTGTATCCCTCACGAAGAACTAACCTCGCAAATTCGAATTTTTTTGTCGATACAGGTTACCCTCTGCGTTCGTCTATAACCCTAAATACCTATTCATTAATGTTACTTTCATCTTTCTTAATTCATTCACGAATGCCAGCACTGTAGGCGACTTGCTTGCTTACTGAAGAACTTTATTACCATTAATTTTCAACCGTATCTGTTGGGCTAAATGGCGAAGTCCAGTCTAGAGATGAGGTTTGGAAAGATTCTATCAATAGAAACAAAATTCACGAACGTTTCTATTCCCTTGCTCCATCGATTCACCAACTTTTAGCAGTCGAACACAGGGAAGTCTTTATTTGATAAAGTTTTGATATAAATCCAAGGCCGTTTCAACGCTTGGAAAAGGTTTTTAGACAAAAGTGAACAAAACTCGTTAAGAACCCCAGCCAATTCTACTTACCGAAGCTCGAAAACTCCCATCAGAATAAAAATCAAACACGTTACTCACTTTTATGCCAAACCCATTCGATGACAAACCCTTTTCCCTCGATACACAACTTTGGCCAACAAAAGAACATCGAATATGAAATTTTAAAAAAATATCAATCGCGCTTAAAAACAAATTGTCATACTAGGAGTTAGAGTTTTGCTGTAAAAATACATTGAACAGACAGATAACCAAGACTTTTCTAAAAGTCGTTTTGAAGTCTTTTCTAAAGAGGCCAAGTAGGTAAATTACAATGTTACAATTATCAATCAATACCTCAGGAATGATGATTTTCCTCGTTATGCCTAATTAACGATTATGTTCATCCCAAACGGCCAGGTAGAATAAGTCACTATGAACATGGGGCTGGAAACATATCCTTGCAAAACCCCCGGCTTTCATCAATCCAGGGATAAACAATGATCTTGATGGCACCATATAAATTTTTTAAGAATATCAATTTCTACTCAAACCTCGTACCTTACTTGTCACACGAGTGGCAAAGTAGCATCACCAAAGCTATATTTATTCACCACGTCTACGAGACAGAGATTTTAACTACGACTTTTAGCATTTGTTTTTAGCCTCGAAATTATATGAAGATTTACGAAATACGACCATAATCATCACGCAGAAACGTAATCTAACCTGACTTAGAATTCATCTCTGCAAATGAATAATTCATTTTAGATTAGCCCAATATAACGAATCTAATAATTTTACCAGTCATTTGTTTATAATGTTTCGAGTAATATTACAGTGTTTAGAAGACTACACAATTTCCGAAGTATGATCTGGAGCATTATATTTTGGGCTACGATTTTAATACAAATTCTCAACTAGAAGATTTACAGCAAAAAACTAATGCAAATTTACGAAAACTGATTTAAAGGAAAATTTGAAAACTCTACTAAACTTTCCTCCCACCGCGATCTGTCAATCTAAAATACTCGTCTATATTCATCAGCCACGTCCACAGCTGACCAAACACACCAAATGTTAACAAATGTCAAGAGAGTGGGTGTTCACGCCACTGCCTAACCTTCGAAACAATGTCGAAATATTTCACTTCAGTGTCTCTTCCACTTCAAATAGCAGGGATTTTTAGAAATTCTGTAGACTTGTCACAAACGCAACTAACAATCCAGCGCTTGTCCAAATATAACGACCACTATCGCCCCCATATCGGACAATCACTACTGCAAATGCCTGGCCTTGCACGCCAACCATACTGGACGAATAACACAAAAGTCGATTCAATGTCTAGTTTCTATACTTGACTAAACTTGTAATCTAAATCTAAAATACCCTTCACTATTAAAAATATCACTTCACTATACATCCACAACAAACCAAAACATCGCAGTCCTTTCAAACAGTGCATCCGCAGACACTCGCCTTGCGCGACCGCGGACGTGTGTAGTCACCCTGAAGAACGCCT
>JAUUDW010132444.1:2775-14486 GCA_032361385.1 Panulirus guttatus | reverse complement strand
TCAAAGTCATTTACGACAATATCCTCTGGTGAAAGATTCTTACGTAAACTATAGTTCAAAAATTTTAGATTTGCTGAATTTGGAAGTATTCTCACTATTCGTTTTGATGTCAGGGGTTTTCTTAAGCATACTGCCTGTCTTAAGCACCCCTTTTTGCTTGATTTACTCAGTACTAAAGGTCTTAATTTGTTCTCCTAGTTGACTTGGAACAAAATGTTAGTGATCTTAATTGGCTCTAAAAGAGAAACGCCAGAAAACAGGTTTCGAACGTTGGCTGTATGACTCATCGGCTGGTAATGTTTTCTGCCAGTAACATGCTAATGTTTTTCTGTACTTTCTTGTAGAAACTCATTTGTTCACGTTATATCAATTATTCACGTTACTTTGTGATTATATACTCTTTATACAGTTTTTCCAAAACAATACAATTATAGTTTGCCGAACTTAGCAACAATCCTCAACATTCGATTGAAGATATCTGATTGTGTGTGTGATAACTATTTATATTTCGGGGAGAGAATTTTACACACGTGTTGCCTCGTCGCTTAACCTTGTACGTACATATGTCCAATGTCTTTTCTCCTGCGTATACATGCACACACACACACACACACACCTATGTGTGTGTGTGTGTGTTTTTTTTTTTGCGGTACGGAGAAGGTATTGTGAGCATAATGGTTCGTGGCGTGTTCTCCTGGTAGACTAATTACCTTGGTGTCATATCAACCTTTGACAACAGTTGGTGTACGCCTATCAGAGAGAGAGAGAGGGAAAAAAAGAGAGAGACTTGGCCACATTCTACCCAACTGCCCATATTTTTTCCCCTCATAATTTCTTCACGTGAGCCACACACACACACACACACACTTCTCCAATTACTCGACAGGCTTCTTGCGAGGGTGCGTGTCGTGAATCAGTAATCAAAGTAGGTGTTGCTAAGGTAAAAAACAGACGCCATTGTAGCGCAAGGCACCTGTTGTCTGTCACTGCTCTATTTTCATTACACATTTTTTTCAACGTACAGTATCTTTTTCTACTTTTAGTATAGGCATTTTCCGTCGTACGCAAATTAGTTTCATTTTTTTCTTGAAGTTTTAAAAAGCCTCTTGTGTATCATGCTGTGTCAATGCACACTTACGCTCGCCAACATACTAAGGACTGGATCGAGTGTCTTAATAGAATTGGGTGCGAGAGACTCTCATTCTCCGACTACTCTCGTTCCTTTTCCAGGGAACAACGGTGTGTGTGTGTGTGTGTGTGTGTATCCTTCCTTAACGACGACCTGAGCGAGTTTCCACCATCATGAACTTTTGGCATAGTTCATGGGTCCAGTCTCTAAGTGGGAAGAATCCATTCCCTTTGCCTCAGGCGTGGGTTCTGCCTACTAAACTTGCTTGATAGTGTCCTAATACGATTCACTGAGAAACCTATCCGAGACGAGAACATGCTATACTTAGTTCTAGTTACAAATGAGGATATTGTCAATATTGTTGGAGAAAAGTACTGTACAAGTGAGCTACAACAGATCACTTTTGAATTAACGTTCAACACAGCTTGTAATGCTGGCGAACATGAAAGCTGTGACAAAATAGCCTATTTTAGACTTGCAAATTCAATTATCTTCCCTCTGCTCTTGATAGGCAAATCTGGGATGATAATGTCAAAGAAAACGATTTGGATGTAGCTTGGAAAACTTCAGTAAAACTTTCAAAGAAGTAGAGAGAACTTGTATGAATGACAATGCGAAGCCAAAATGGTAGAATATTTAGATAAAAAGCTGATCACTTTCTAAAGAAGGTATCAAATGAGAAATTAATATCATAGAATAAGTTATGTAAATATGCATAAAAAAATGGTAGGATATTTACATGTCGAAGCAGATGTCAGTATAAAGCGTATATATTGATGGAAATAGCTAAAGAATCCCCAAGGAATTGTGCACTTACATCAGAGGTAAAAGAATCATTATCAATACAATTGGTTCATTGATTATGGAAAACTGTGACTTTGTTCAAGTCACTGAAGACATGGCAAAGAACTCATAAGATTTTTTCTTTATCAGTATTTACCAGTGAAGACACAAATTATGCTGCAGTTCCATTTCCACTGCTAAAATGGGGAAAACATTCTAGAGCATATTGACATAGAGGTTGAAGATATACTGTCGGGCCTAAATAGCATGAAAGTAAATAAAATGGCTGTACCAGATGAGTTTTACTTGAGAGCAATGAAGGAGAAAAAAACTAAAGTCCTAAAATCCTCTCTTCAATAAGTACAATGCTACAGGGAAAGTTCCAGAGGATTGGAAGTTAGCCAGTGTAACAATGACATTCCGAAAAAAAAAGGAAAATAGTCCCCAACATGAAATTATCACCCAGTCAGTTTAATGTCTGTAGGACACTTCTGGTAACTATCGTTTGAGACAAGACTATAGATCATTTACACGATCAATAATCAATACGTGATTTTCAGCATTGGTTTTCGGTGAAACCGTTCATGTCCGACAAACCTGCTTGATATCTTTTATGATATAATCAACATGCATGAGGAAAGAAAAGCGGTTGATGTCATATATGTCCATCTTCAGAAAGAATTTGATAAAGTCCCGCATCAAAGATTACCAGCAACAGTTAATCATATGCCACAGACAGGGCTGTACTTCGGTGTTTAGAAAATTGGTTGACTGGCCATAAAAACTAGTTACACGTAGGGAAGTGGCGTGCCACAGGGATCAGTTTTGGGACTAGTTCTCTTTCTCATACATATTAATGATGATGGTAACGAGCTGCGTGGTAAAAAATCAAGGCACAAACGACACTAAGCTTGGAAATAAATTTACAACAGAAATTGAGCGTCGGCAGCATCAAGCTGACATGGACAAATTGATGGACTGAGCTCACGAGTGGAAAATGAATTTCATACTCAACCAGTGAAAAATTTTTTACACACTGGTAGTTAAAACGAGATGGAAAATTTCGGCATGAATTCCGTAGAGCTAAAAAAAGAAAAGTAAATGAGGAAAAATATTTAAATGTACTGGCAACAGTCTCTGGTAACCTTAAGCCAAATGAGCAGTGCACAGATGCAGTAAAAAAGGCGAACAAAATTCTCGGATTCATAGGTAACGTTTTCGAATTTAAGTCTAGGGAAATTACTCTTTACAACTAATTGGGCGTCCCCATCTTGAACATTATGTTCAGTTTTGGTTTCCCTACTTGACAACAGACATAGAAAGAATGGAGGGAATAGAGAGTCGAGCTACCAAGATGATTCCCTGATCGAAAACCTAATCCTGTTAGAGCCAACTAAATTAACTAGACTTGTTTAGCTCAGAAAAAAGATAAAGTTAAAGAGTTATTCAATACAGGTAATCAAAATCGTCAAAGGTTCTGATAATCTCGATCTAAAAAGTAAGTTAACGCTAAATTCATCGGGTATCAAGTCATAGCAATGGGCAGGCGTTTTACTTCGGGTAGGCTGAAGCAGTTTTTCTTCAACATATGGAATGATTCACCAATTAGCATTGCAGAAAGCAACACCATAGATACGTTCATGACAGACTTCCCAAGTAATCACGTACCCCCGACTGACATTATTTCCCTTTCCTTAGTGACATGTATAGTTCACAGGTATTTCTTTTCAATTCATTTGTACGTTATTCTCCTCTTACCTCACTAATCCATGAGCTTCTGAGGTCTTCCACCGTCAACAAACAGCCTCGAAAAGACCCAGTGGTCTGTAGCTGTTGGAATTCCTTCCTGGTATGTCTTAGTGTCTCCACATCACCACCACCTCCACCATCCTGTCACCTCCTCACCTCCAACACCATCTGGCTGCCTCCTCCTCCTCCTCCTCACCACCACCAACACAGTGCCCCTGGACCAGCGGTTGGTCCCCTTCGAGTTATCAACGTTGCTTCCACTTCTTTCAGCTTCAGGAAGACACCGTCATCCCTTCGGCTGCTGGCCACGCCGCCCGACCTCTGCCCCTCAGATACTGAACGCCGGTAGCCATGGGCGACGCTGAAGAGCAACTGCTGCGCCAGAGGAAGGACTTCTGGGACCAGCAGGATCCCACCCTGGAGGCCATGATCCAGACGAAGGCCCAGGGCCTGGCCGACGACGACGCTGACGAAGTCATGGCCTACCTGCCTGACCTGAGGGGCAAGAGGATCATCGACCTTGCCGCCGGGATAGGGTAAGAGAGAGAGAGAGAGAGAGAGAGAGAGAGAGAGAGAGAGAGAGAGAGAGAGAGAGAGAGAGTCCTTCACCTACGACATTTTGCCAAAAGGCAGGATTAGCGCGCGACGCTCACCGCACGTCTTACCCCTATTTACTTATTCCCTGCATTGCGTACATCACATAATTATCGATCCTGGGTTCATCTGGGAATGACTTCAACCATTTAACAAGTTTTCTTTTAAATGTTTCTGTAGTTGTTCCATCTTTTCTCCTGCGGAGTTCTCTTATATATTTGTTTGATAACTTTTTGGTATACGTTAAGGTACTCATCATAGACTCAGTAACTCACTTCTTCCTTGCTGAGAGGCATTTAAAACCAGAACATTATCTTTCAAGCGCTCAATTTGCTGCCACGGTTGATTAACATTTAAACTGACATTCAAACGATTTTTTCAAAATTACTCCTACAAATGCGAACTTAAAATCAATTCCTTTTACCTTCGTCATTCACTGACGGACATTTAAACACCATCACTTGAACGTAAACCTTCCATCTGCGTTATTTCAACAGAGTCCTTTAAGATGCGTCATGTAAAGTTATCGTGCACATTTCTCTTCTCTTTAAGCCGTAGAGTCTGAGTTCCTCCAGCCCCCTCGTCACTGATCATTTGTTCTATTCCCCTGACTTCTTGATTTTCAATATGACATGTTTATGAACCTGTCTTTTAACTCGTTCATCACCGCTGGCGTATCTGACCATCCCTCTCCTCTCCTGCAGGAGGTTCACGACTCGCCTGGCGAAGGTGGCCAGTCAGGTGACGGCGGTGGACGTGGCCGAGGCCTTCATCAAGGAGAACCGCGCCAGGAACCAGCACCTGGGCAACGTCTCCTTCATCTGCAGCGACGTCGTCAAGTAAGTCCTGGGACGACGAGGAGCCGCCGACGCTGACACTACCCAGGAAGGAACTGCTCTCTGCGTGGCCAAACCTTCTCTCGCAGTGAGGGATGACCTATTTCCAGGAAAAGAGATGGATGACTCTAGTCTTGGTTACGACCTTTGGTCATGATGACTGGGGGAGGGGGGTGGGTCTTTAAACCCTGACCTTTTAAGGATGAGGTCAAATGGCACGCCATCTTACCCTGGTTGTCGAGGGTCGTCCAGTCGTGCTTAAGGATCGTGCTGAAAATGCTTTCATAAGGTTCGTTGCTGAAAAAACACGTTAGGTAACGTCTTGCAGTAGGATACACTTCAGTATCATCAGAGAATTAGAGAGCAACAGATCTATTTCTTGTGTGTAATGCATACTTCGCTCTGAGAGGCCGCAGCAGCAGCAGCACGAGTAAAATGCCCCATGAAATTCATTTGTATTTTTGTGAGGCCTTGCACCACGGGGAGAGGGATGGACATGGGGACGTACACATGAGTCTCCATCACAGCCCCCTCATCACTTTCATTATAAGGTCACTGTTCCTGGACTTAGAAATCCTTGACTCGAACTCACTGTCGCCAGGTTGGATTTCCCCGAGGGCTCCTTCGACCTGGTCTTCAGCAGCTGGCTCCTCAAGTACCTGAGTAACGCCGAGCTCGTCCAGTTCCTGAGCCGGGTCCTCAAGTGGCTGAGCCCAGGGGGGTTCTTCTTCTTCAGGGAGTCCTGCTACAGCTCCATAGGTGAGTTATGCGGGCGTCGGCCCGTTCGTAATACACGCAGGGAGAGTGTCTGTGGTCTTTGAGTTATCCTCCACACCTGAAGACGATTGTTGAAGATTCCTCGAGTGGGTCTTTATTGACCTTATCTTTAACGGCCTTCACGACCCTGGTAGTTAGCTGACAGGCCCAAAGCTCAAATCACAAACTAACCAAACGCAAGCTATGTCCGTCCGTCTGTGCGGCAGCCGCACATTTGTTTAAGAAGAGAGCATCTATTTAAAAATCAGTTCCCTTAATCTGGTGAGGAAAAAACAAAACGCTCATCTCTTGCAGGCACACTGCAGTCAGCTAACAACCCCACCGTCTACCACAAACCTCAGTTCTACCTGGGGCTGCTGCATGACGCCACTGGGGACGACCAGTCGTCCTTCAGACTCGTCCGTAGCAAGAACATCCTCGCCTACATCAATGTAAGTACTGTAGCTCGCCAGGAATGTGTCTGACGTTAAAGGGCACTGGAACTAAGCGACAGACACAGTGAGATATGAAAAGAGGCACCGACTTTACTATCAAAGGAGGACCTGCTAATTGTTGCTGAGGTTATCGGTACATCTCTCCCGACGGAGGAGGCGCGCCAAATTTGTTGACGTCGTCGGGTATACACGTATCATCTCTCTCTCCCCACAGCATAAGAATGCGCCCAACCAGGTGTGTTTCCTGGCGGAGAAGGTCTCTCACGGGGACGCGGCCAAGCCGAAGGAACCGCAGCCGCAGTGTCGCCTCTCCTCCCTCGACGCCGTCGCCCTGGAGAAGGCCTTCCGTGTGCCGTGCCTCACCATGGGTGGGACAGCCACCACGAGGGTACGTCCCCTTGGGGGTGGTGGAAGCGGACTGAGTTATACCCCAGACACAGTCAATGGTATTTATTCCTTTCTTTGTCTCTGTCTTCATCTCCACCCGTGTACCTTCAGTATTTTTTTTTTCTGCAGTTCAACCGACCTTTCCTCCTCTTTTCCTGCCGACACAGCCTATAGCTAAATCTCCAACTGCTTAAGCCGCTCTTGTCGGCACCTTTTTTTTCTTCTGACCCTACTCAGGATGAGAAAGGGTGCTTCTCTGTATTTTCCTCGTGTATGGTCTTCTCAGTACTCTCCCAGCTCCAGGTGGGTAAGGTGAATGGTGCCATATGGTATACTTCCTCATGTCCTGAGGGAGTTTGTACCTCTGGGCTAACGCCGGTCCTGTCTCGTCTATTTCGTCTGTGTCTTGAATCCCAAAGTTTTTCCCTTACTCTTGGAAGCATGCCTTGGTGTAGCCCCATCCCAAAGAAAAGAGACCGTTCTGACCCTTCTAACCAAAGCCCCATTGCTCTCATTTTCCGCTATATCGAAAGGTTCTGAGATGTTCTTTAAATACCACTTTCCCCAACACTTAGGAGTCTCCCTACTTTCAGATCACCAATATGACTTTCGCAGTGCAACGGCCACTGGTGATCTCTTCTGTGTGTTTCGCCTCTGGTTCTCTTCTCTTGGAGAGTTTGGTGAATTTCATAGTCCCTGACCGCGACATCTCCAAAGCATTTGACAGTGTGTGGGATAAAGTCTTTGAATTCTAAGCTACCATCCTTTCGTTTTCTGTATGTTTTATTATCTGCTGAACAGCTTCCTCTCCTGTCCTTCCATTTCTGCCCCTGTTGGTGGATGACTTTTTAACCTGTCATCGATGGTGTCCCCCAAGGGTAGATTCTAGCGTCTACCTTCTTTCGTCTGTCCATAAAGTAATCTCTAAATTAAACTCTACTCACTCTTACGCTGATGATTCCACGCTAAAATTCGCACCTCTTCTTGCAGGATTCCATTCAAGAGATTCACATTTACAACAACTGTCAAGATGAATTAATAATTACTTCTCTGTCACACGCTACCTTCCTTATGAGGTCAGGTATTTCACATATGGGTCATAACAGCTACAGTATACTTCACATATGGATCATAACAGTTAACATTGCTTCACATATGGGTCATAAGTTAACATTACTTCACATACGGGTTATGAGAGCGAACACAAGTCACTCATCACTACCTCATCACCCTGAAGCATTTCTGCGGCCCAGGTGGTGGGCGCAGGCGGGCCATCACACACCTCAGTAGACCAGTCTTCCCTCCCCAGAGAAAGAGACCCCGTTCCGTTCTCCCGAGCAGGACTTCTGCGGGCGCCTGGGGCTGCGGGCCGGGCAGCGGGTGTTGGACGTGGGCTGCGGCATGGGCGCCTCCGCCGTCTTCATGGCCAGACACCTGGGGGTGCACGTGCACGGCGTCGACCTCTCCCCCAGCAGGATCTTCACCGCCATCGACCGCCAGATGAAGGTCGACGCCGAGCTAAGGAAGAAGGTCGGTTGTAGAAAAAAAAACTACTTAAAATATGGCTGAGAGACATTTAAGATTTAAGGCGAGTAGTGTAGGAACAGAGCCAGTAACACACCTCTCACTCAACCTCCTCTTTCTTTCTCTCCCTCCTGCAGCTGCAGTTCGAGATGAGCGACGTGCTCAGCCTGGAGTGCGAGGAGGACACCTACCACGCCATCCACGTCAGGGACTCCTTACACAAGTTCACCGACAAGAAAGAGCTCTTCGTCAAGTTCTGCGTACGTTCCCTCTCTCTCTCTCCCGTTCGCGTCGGGCTAACGAGAAGAGTAATGTCGATACGGAAAATATTTTCATTCAGTTATCCCTAAAGTTACATTTTCTTTTCCGTTTGTCTCATTTTCTTTCACATTTTGCCCTAAACTCAAATGTTGATGGTCACTCAAATGGCTGGCACATAGCAGGTTCTGACTGAAGGGTTCTGTGTCGATTGGGTAAGCTCTACACACACACGCACACACTGTACTACTCCACGGCCCTCCGTGGAGTAGAGACTAGCGCTGCTGACCATGATACAGCACAGCTCCGCCTGAGGTTGGGGCCTGCACGGGTTCGAATCCTGTGCGCTGCATTTGGCAGTTAAGGACCATCCAGTTCGCGCGTGTGTGTGTGTGTGTGCGGGAGGTCATAACAGTAAATGGTGTATCGTGTCCCCGGCAGCGGTGGCTGAGGCCGGGGGGCACCATCCTCGTCACCGACTACTGCAGGGGCGGCTCCTCCCCGTCGCAACACTTCCTCAACCACGTCCAGCAGATCCAACGTAAGGGCGCCCCAACGAATCCATTTCTCTTTTTTATATCTTCTTCCTTGACACCTGGTGTTGATAGATAGATAGACAGATAGATAGAGAGACAGATAGATAGATAGATAGATAAATAAATAAATAGATAGAGAGAGAGACTCCCTTTCCACTGGCCCGCTAACCATATCCTTCCCATTCTTCCCTTCCCTGGGGCACCCGGGAATCGCCCGCCCTCCCTCAGCCTGCTACCTGGACACGGCGGAGTCCCATGAGATGTGGATGAGGGAGGCGGGCCTCAAGGGCGTGACCATGGACGTCCTGGGCCAGGAGTTCATCAAGATCCTGCAGAACGACCTGAACGCCCTGGCCTCGACCTGCGGCGACTCGGACGAGGACAAGGCGACCCACAAGGAAGTGACGGCCCAGTGGACCAACCAGGTGGGCTCCCACTTAGTATAGGGATACCCACTGAGGAGGAAAAAGAAAAAGAAAAGATACGGTCCGAACGAAGCGGCGAGAGGAAGGGCCCACCACCACTGCGTAGTGACGCCACTTACTTGTGTTAGAGCGCACCACCACTTAAGATTAGCAAGTGTATCCTACGGGTTGTTACCCTGCGAGCACCACTAAAGACACCAGTAACTGTATGGGAGCACCGGGGAAAGACAGTAGGAAGGGCACCGCCACTGTGTAAACGACCACTTGTACCGCCACTGCCGCACCACTTACAGTGTAAGAGCACCAGTTACTGTATGGGGCCACCTCTTAATGGTCGCGTGAAGACCCCCCCCCCAACTTTATAAAAGCAACTAGTAACTGTATAAGGGAACCTCTAAGTGTAGTAGGGAACAAACTAAGCGAACCACTAACTGTAGGACAACCGCTGACTGTATAAGGGAAAGACCAACAGCCTGATGGAAACACTTACTGTAGAATGGAACTGCTAACTGTATCAGGGAACTATAATCAGTGTGATGGAACCACTCATTTGTATAAGGAACCACAAACAGTTTAGCGGAACCACTAACTATAAGAAATCATTAACTGTATAAGGGAGACACTAACAGTCTGGGTAACCATTTGTTGTATAAGGGGGCAATTTTCTGTATTAGAAACCTCTAACTGTATAAGGGAACCTCCAACATTGTAAGAGAAGCACATGTATAAGGGAGCCACCAACAGTTCAGGGGAACCACTACCTGTATAAAGAAACTCCAACAGTGTAAGGAAACCAATGGCTGTATAGGGAGAGCACTAACTGTATAAACACTAACTGTATAAGGTACCTCCAACAGTGTAAAGGAACCACTAACTGTATATGGAACCTCCAACAGTTTCAGGGACCCATTAACTGTATAAGGAACCTCCAACAGTCTAAGGGAACCATTAACTGTATAGGGAAACCACTAACTGTATATGGAACCTCCAAGAGTTTAAGGGAACCATTAACTGTATAAGGAACCTCCAACAATTTAAGGAAACCATTAACTGTATAGGGAAACCTCTAACTGTATAAGGAACCTTCAAAAGTGTAAGGAAACCACTAATTGTATATGGAACCTCCAACAGTGTAAGGGAACCACTAACTGTATAAGGAACCTCCAGCAGTGTAAGGGAACCGCTAACTGTATAAGGTATCTTCAACAGTGTAAGGGAGCCACTAACTGTATAAAGAACCTCCAGCAGTGTAAGGGAACCGTTAACTGTATAAGGTATCTTCAGCAGTGTAAGGGAACCACTAACTGTATAAGGAACTTCCATCAGTGTAAGGGAACAGCTAACTATCAATAACCCATAACCGTATAAGGAAACCTCCAACAGTTTGAAAGAACCACTGACTGTATAAGGGAACTACTACCTGTATTAGGAACCAGTCTCGATAAAAAGCAACCACTAAGTGTGAGGGACAACACTGAGTATATAATGCAGGCACCAACTGTATGCGGAAACCACTAACAGTGAGGGAGCCACTAATTGTGATGACACCAATAACTGTATAAAGGAACCACCGCCAGCGTAAAGAAGCCAAGAGGACACAGACTGTATAAGGGAACTAACAGTGCCAAGGTGTCACTAACTGTATAAGGGAACCAGCAGTGACATGGGATGATTAACTGTATAAGGAAGCCAACAGTGAGAGGGGATGACTAACTGTATAAGGGAACCAGCACTGACAGGGGATCACTAACTATATAAAGGGACCAACACTGTCAGGAGGTCACTAACTGTATAACGGAACCATCAGCGTGAAGAGGTCGCTGACTGTACAAAGGAACCATCGGTGTCAAGGAATCATTAACTCTATAAGGGAAAAGCTAACTCTATAAGGTAACGACTAGAAGCGAGACGAAACCACTGCCTGTATGAAGGAACCACACAGTGTAAAGGTATCGCTGACTGTATAAAGGAACCACGAATTGTACAAGTGTACAACCAACAGTGTGAGGAAAGAATAACTGTATGAGGGAACCCCTGACTGCAGAGGGGAAACGCTAACTGTAAAAGGAAATCCACAAACCCTGGATGGAAACCACGAATGTAATCACTGTATAAGGGAACCATTTGTTGTATATGTGAACCACTAACTGCACGCATGAAACGCTTACTCTATAACTGTGTTGTCCTCATCCCACCAAGACATAACATCACCACACGCCTTGACCCGTGGTTATCCCCAGTGGACCTGGCCAGCTTCCTAAGCGTCTCGGGAGCCCCTA
>JAUUDW010132335.1:0-15227 GCA_032361385.1 Panulirus guttatus | reverse complement strand
GCACATGCCATCACTGCTTCCCTAAATACATCCCATTCCTCACCCACTCCCCTCAATTCATTTGCTCTAACCTTTTGTCATTCTACTCTCAATCTCTCCTGGTATTTCTTCGCACAAGTCTCCTTTCCAAGCTCACTTCCTCTCACCATTCTCATCTCCCCAAAACTGTCTCCTCTTTTTCGAAAACCTCTTCAAATCTTCACCTTTGCCTCCACAAGGTAGTGATCAGATATTGCTCCAGCTACCCCTTTCAGCACATTTACATTCAAAAGTCTCTCTTTTAAACACCTATCAATCAATATGTAATCTAATAATATCCGCTGACCATCTCTCCCACTCACATACGTATACATTATATGTATATTTTTATAAAGTGAATCAGTTCCACAAAACTGTATAATGACTATATACAACAGGTGCTTAACACTCCTTACCTGCCAATCCTCTTGCTTTTCCAATTTTTCAAGAGTATCTTTAAAGCGCTTTAGAAGATCTGGACAATTCAATTCATCTTCAGTGAGCCATGAGTCATACTTGGCACTCCAGCCCTTCCACCTGACTTTGTATTCTGTGCGACCCTTCAATTCTCTGAGACCCATTATGGCTTCTACCTGTTCAAAAGTTAGCATTTGATTAGTCTCTGCAATACTAAATGTCATCATATACATATACATCTACTATACAAACAGCTGTCACAGAATGGCATGTTTTGAGAATAATTTTCTGCATATAAGGAGTGACGTCATAGGTACCCCAGTACTTCATGACATATACAGCTCATACAAACCACATATGCAAATAATAAAGATCATTACCATAAACTTAAATTCCTTACTTTCCAGGTCCTTGGACTTACATGTGACTCCTAACTACAATGATAAGGGTCCAAACAGAAAAAAATATATAAACACCTTACTCTCTTGAAAAAACTCCTTACTGCTTCAAGTAGCCTTCTTTCCATATCATCCACAAGTAACATCTTTCACAAAGCATCTATACCAACCTTATCATATGCTTTCTTCAGATCTAGAAGTGCCACATACAAATCCTTCTCTTTCTTTCAAATACTTCTCATATATATTCTTTAAAACAAATCTGATCTAGACATCCTCAACCACTCCTGAAACTACATTGCTCCTCCCTAATCTGAGGCTCTGTGCATGCCATCACCCTCTTAATCAACACTCTTCCGTGCATCTTACCAGTTACACTCAACCAACCTTTGCTGCGTTCACATGAGCATGAATTCATGTTGTGTGAAAACACGTGGGTTACAAATACAAAGACATCACTGGGAGCACTCACACAGGCATGATTGGGAAAATTTCACGTGGTGGTGGTAGATATTGCACACCTGCACTACTAGCCCATGACAAGTAAAAACACTTTGCACAAGCTCACAATGTTCATATACCAATGGAAAATTACAGATGAGTAGGTTTTTGTCTAGAGCAGCAATTAGGGTTCATCTCTAGAGGGGCATAGTGCACTGTAAAGTGCCTCTGATTATCTTTATTTGGTAAGTATTTACAAGTATTTGTGATTAGGAATATCCATCACAGAATATCCATTATATATCTATTTATATCTTACTATATCATTCTGTCTATCAATATACCATATATATCTACATCTACCTATCTATCTATATCCTTAGACATCTTACAATATAGAGAATAGGAAGGATCTGTCTATCTATTTATATTTCTGATGCCTGTTCCCAACTGGAACTTACTCAAGAGGGTGGCCAAGGCAATAGTCTTCATAACTAGTGAACTCCAGTGTAGCTTTTTACCCTTTAGTGCCTCACTCTTAACAGGCCGCTGGCAGACGGCAACTCTAGCACAGTGTTGCAGAGGCTCCTAACTTACATAATGTTCCTAATGACTACATCTACCAAATGCTCCTTCTTGATGTTCCTAGCAAATACATCCACTTAGAGCTCCTGCCTAAATGTTCCTGTCTACAACTACTACCTATTGCTCCTATCATTTCGCAAAGAGGCAGGGCTAGTACACAGTGCTCACCATAAGAAAATCTCGAGTTACGAATAATAAGCTACGTGAGTTAAGTGCTGTCATGTGTTATGTATGACAAGGAGAGATTGTGCCTGAGAACAGAATGCCAAGAGTCCATATGAGCACGAGGCAGAAAGAAAAAACAGCTACCTGGGTCAGAGAAGTGCAACTTGACAACCACACAAGTGCTGGCTCACTATGCAGTGATCACTAAGCCTCCCAATACTCAGGTGGGTAGTAATGGTAATATATCTTCCTGGTCGCTGGCTGCCTACCAACTACTACCTACCAACAAAGAAAGGAGTAGAAAGGAACTCCAGCTAAAACATCCAGGTTACTCTCTCGAGAAGAATTGCCTTATACATCACGCAAGACATGTGGTGAGTGCTTTGCGCTAGACCAGCCATTTTTTCAGCTGAATCTTGTCATAGGTAGATACTACCTGTCTATACCTTCTTGCCATTCTGTTTACATCCACAGACATTCGACACCCTAGCTAGAGCCTTCAAGGAGGATGAAGAAAGACCATCATTGTCAAGTTATTCAGGATCATCTTATGCCTGCCTGGTCCTCTAAATGTAGCTACAAGCCACTCAGTTTCCTTCCTAGAAAACTCACAAAAATGAACTGTCATTGGTATGGCTGGTGGACGACAGACTGTGATGAGAAATAATAATCACACATTGTCACCTCAGCTACTACTAATGCTTGGCACACGACCTTGAAATACACTTGCAAAACGACACATACAATTATCATTCAGCTTGCATAAATATTTGTCTAGACATATTAAGGGTTAAAGTACATGATCTATCAGCACAGGGAAGCCCATCTCTTCTTATGACATTAGTTTAATACCAAAGGATCTACACACATCAAATCCAGCTTTGTCCACATTTGATGAAAAGTCCACAACTTTGTATTTTTCTAATCACAGTTGCCACTTATAGGAAACTATCTAATCCAAAGCTTACAAGAACCAACATCTGTGAATTTTCATAAGCTTTGTATCCCTTTCCATTTCCCAATTTTTCCCACGTTTTGACTATTTTCATGCAACAATGACTTAAGACAGGTGAATATTGTTTTCCCAGTGAACTGAAAAAAAGTTGGTTCACATAAGCCTTAGTACCATATACACAGATTGTAAGAAATTTGTTTTGGTATATGTTACTGGCTAAAACAACTTAGGTATCTAGCATAAAAAAAATCTAAAAACAATATCTACAATTTCCAAAATGAAGACAAACAACCGGAAACTCTTTCTTTACATGTAAATTGATTTATAAAATCACATAAATTGCATTTTCCCTATTTTCATTTCATATAATGCTCTCATTTCACAGCACATCCTCAATTCATGTCCCACAAGCTTAAGTTAACCTAGGGTTCTTCAATAACATGTACACTTATTAATTCTTAAGCATGCACACTAAGGTGATTGAAACCATGCACAATAAGGTGACTGAAACCATGTACACTAAGGTGATTCAAGTGAGATTTATGATGCCATCTGCTCCTTCCCACTCATAAAACATGTCCACTGCACAATACCAACAATCATTCTTCTGTCAACCCTATCAGATGTATCCTTACTTCATCCTCCTACCCAGGAATCCCTTCTATTCTTATGAGGTTCCTACAGTACTCAGGAAGCTCGCAATGTCCACCAGTCAGGACAACAGGTCATAAAGTGTTGTTGAGAGAGAGAGAGAGAGAGAGAGCCAGGTATATATTGAACTATTTGAGAGAAGCATGTAGTATGACTAGATGGAAGGAAAAAAGATATGAGAAGGTGTAGGAGAGAAGTATATGGCACGGAATGCAAAAGGGAATGAATTGCAGAGTGGCAGAGTGGGTGAAACATAGTGCTTTGAGATGGTTTGGACATGTGGAAAGAATGCAAGATGGGGAGTTCATAAGGATAGTATATGGTAGCACAATTAAAGGGGTTGGTGTGTGATGAAGACCACTTTTTGACACAAGGAAATATTGGAAAGAGTACTGTAGGGAAAGAAATGATGGAAGAATGCATGTAAGGGCAGGGACAGGTGGAGAGTATTTTGCCATGGCCATCCCCTTAATAGGAGTTCCCAGAGGGAACAGGTGTCAGAGATAAAGAGAGATAGACAGAAGGGAGCCTGAAAGTACAAGGAGTTTGAATCAAGTAAAAATGAGAAAAAAAAAGTAAATGTTTTAAGAGAATTTAGAGTGAGATTTGGGTGGAGGATGATAAGCTGGGACAAGTTCAATATTTCAACTACCTTGGAAATTTATTTAGATGGAGGAAAGGATAACATTCTGGATACATACTAATAGACTAATGTTCTATTTACCAGCTGTGTCGTGAACAGATACAAATACTGTATCTAGAAGAATGGGCAAACAAAAAGAAGGAAATGAACTTGAAATAATACACTCCAGACACATGAAGAAAAAAAAGAAAGATAAGTAAATTCCTACCTCATACGACTCCTCTAAGTTGCGGCCAACAGTCTTAAAGTACTTATTCAGGAGGTTGTCACAGCTAAGCTCTGCCTCAGGTACCCATGAATCATCCATGGGTCCGAATCCCTTCCATCTTACTTTGTACTCTGTGAAGCGGCCACGCACACGATGATCCACCACTGCCTCCACCTGCAATGCATACTTCTTATTGGTATCCATATTGCAATACACATTACTTTTACATTTAAAGCCAACTCAGCTCAATGTTAAACACTTATAAAAACAAGGCTATGAAAGCAAAGACTTAAACACAATGCAGCAAAAGAAGAGAATTCTACACTCATAGGGCCCCATCTCTGTTAATTACTTTATAATCTAACAGCTTTTTACACATTTGTTTGCTGTCAGTATTTACAGTTTCTTAACTGAGATTATTCCAACTATACATCATCCTAACACTAAAACAGTGCCTCATATCCTTTCTAGCATGCTTCTTGCCTAGTTTCTTGTCTTGACCTCTGAATACTATGTCAATGGGTCTCATAAAGAACTGTTCATTGTCCATGTCCAATTTATTCAGAAACTCGAAGGCTGTAATCACATCACACCTAACACTTTTCTCCTCAATGGTGGGAAGTTTATAGCCCTAAGCCTCTCACTCTAAATGAGCTTTCTTAATTCAAGTCCCATCTACCACACAAGATTTCTTGAAATGACATCGTATTCACTTTCTACAGAATTTGTCTCATCAACCTCCTTTCAAACGCTGCTACAATTTTCTTTAACATTCAGCATGTATTTCTCTATGTATTTCATCAAACAGAAAAATTAATATACCTCATATTCCTTAGGTTCAACATTCTGCTTCCCTCCACGGGCTTTTCCCTTGGCAGCCTGTGAAGCTGACACTCTTGACTTCTTTTTAGGAGGAGGTTTTACTAACTTTTTTTCAGCTTTAGTCTTAACTTTGCGAGATCTTGTCCCAGCAGGAATGACTTCATCTGTTAAAGAATTGAACACAAGACTATAAGCACACCATTCATAACAAAATCACCAGAATTTCAATCATTATATCAGCAAATTTGTAAAGAGTTATAATCAAAGATTTAGCGGGGAAACTCAGTGGGAAGGGACATATATTGAGGAATTACAGAACTGATTTGTGAAACAGTGTGCTGCTGATTCTCTCCATAATGATGGGAATCGAATACATAATAACAAAGACAAATAAACAGCTCTGCCTATGGGAACAAAATAGGCCACTGGGTGGTGATAGAGAATAGTTGGAGTAAGGACAGTGAAAGGGAGAGGGAGGTGATGGATCAAGGGTGGTGAAGTTAGGGTATTAACAGAATAAGGGTGGTGATGAAAGGAGTGTTAGAGCAAGGATGGTGATGGAGGGAGGCAATGGAGTGATGGAGAAAGGGTGGTGATGGAGTAAGGGTCATGATAGAATAAAGGCCATGATGGACCACAGGCAGTGATAGGTTGAAGTAGGTAATGGAATGAGGATGGTGATGGAGCAAGAGTAGTGATGAAGGGCAGCAATGAAGCAAGGGTGGTGATGGAGCATAAGTTATGACGAAGTGAAAGTGGTGGTGGAGTGAAGGTGGTGGTAGAATGAGGGTGATAAAGCAAGGGCAGTTATGGAGTAAGGGTAGTGAAGTGGTGATAACATCATTATCAATGTCCTAAAATTTCAAAATAATCATTAACCCTTACAGCCCCTTCCCCACCCATATATCAACTGACTGAGATTTCCTACCACAATATCAAGCTAAATGCTTCCAAAAGACAATCAGCCTTAGTCACTGTAAATATGACAAATAAGAAAGGAATTATTTAGTATGTGCAATGTTGCCACATGCACCAATTTTTGCTTACTTATATACAATCTATTTAAGAGTCTATCCATGTCTTTGATGCCCATTCCCTCCGGGAACTCCCTTGAATGGAGTTGCCAAGGCAAAAGTCTCCATTCATCCATGTCCAAACATGTCTCCAACACATACACCATTCCATGCACTCTTCCTCCATTTTTCTCCCTCCAGTACTCTTCCTCTCTCTCTCTCTCCCCATGACACAAGTGGTCTGCCTCTCACATCAACCTCTTTAATCATACTATAATAAACTCTCCTTGTATTATCCCCTTCTTGCATTCTTTCCACATGCCCAAACCACCACAAAGTATTACATTTCATCAACTCTATCACTCATAATTCATTCCCTTTGCATTATCTGCCATACCTATTCTCTCATATACCCACTCATTACTTTCTTCATTCTATCAAGCTATACCACATAGTTCATTTCCACAACCTGGATTCTTGACCTCTGTGACTCATCCAACGCCATGTTTCAGCTGCATAGGTCAGGGTTGGAACAACTATGCTGCCCCTAAATCCTTTCTTCATTTCTATACTTATACATCTAACCCTCAATATTCTATTAAGGGAACCAATAACTCTTCTATCCTGTATCACTCTCTCCCTTATCTCTCCTCTGATATCTCCAATTTACCAAAGATAACTCTATCCAATTTACCAAAGATAACTCCTAAATACTTAAATTCTGTCACTTCTTCCCCTCTTTCTCCTCCTCTATCTGTAACAGTTTAATACATTTTCTTCTCTCACTCTATAGGGCTTTGCAAAATCTATATCTTCATTCTGTTTCCTTTCAAACGCCATTACCTCACTTTTACTTGCATTTACCTTCAATGGCCTACCCTTACGCACATCATAAAACACACAGCTTTCTGCAATTCCACTTTACTCTATGCAAACAACACAGTACAATCCACAAAGTGGCTAATCACTAACCAAACTACCTTATCACCACACTCCATCTCTGAATCCTTTTCTTCCAGTTTTGCTTTCAATATCTCTGGCCATGCCATCCATATATATGTTAACAAGCAACAGTGACACAGCCCTTCCTCACACCCAAATGTATACTGAAACTTTTGCTCAGCTCTCCATATACCCTTACAAATGCATTTGCTCCTCCACAGAAGTCTCTCACACCATCCAACAGTTGTCCTTTACCCCATATATTCTAAACACATCCCATAAAGCACTCCACTCCACTCTGTCATATACTATGTCCAGATTCATAAAAGATGCATGCAGCTTCTTACCTTAGCCAGATACTGACATACAAAACCTGCATAAATGTTACTGATATACTAACCGATGAGCAATTTTTTTCATATTACATGAGACGACACAGGCAACTGAATGCCCTAATCAAGGCCATCTCATTTACACTAAGAATATATATATACCCTAGCCTAAGCCAGGTACCCATTTTATAGACCAAACCCCTAAGGAAGAATGAGCAGCTAAGTTGACTGTGGACTGACTGCTACAACCAGGGTATGAATCTGTGCTTGAATGCAGACGACATGTGAACGTGTCACAATCAGCAATGCTAACTGCTACACCAATGAGGTCCATATAATGATAATCATTGTGAAAGAATAAAGCCAAAATAATAATCATTCCATCAGTATATAAGGAAAAAATTCAAATCATTTTTAATAATTTCAACTTGACAAATAGAGATGATATGAAGAGTAGATGAAACAAGTTCTATGTTTCAAAGGTATGTTGAATGTGTTTGATGGAAAGGTGGCAGGTATTGAGGTTTAGGTCTGGGAGTTATGCAAGGTAAGTGTCATGGTAAGCAGTTTAGTGAAAAAAAGAGAGGTGGTGAAAGCCTTCCTTAAGATGATATATGGAGAGGCAGATGAAGTGGATACTACAAAGGTCCCTTACTAGCCTTGGGGTTAAGTTCCTGAAAACCCCAGTAGTTGGTAAAGCTACAGTTGACAAGGTGCTAGGCTAATGGAAAATAAGGGGTTGAGGGGGAGTGACCCTTGAGAGACATACTATATTAGGCTTAAGGGAAATAGGGGGTTAGGAGGGGAGTGACCCTTTGGGAGACACCTTACTAGACTTACGGGAAGGAGTAACCCTTGAGAGACATACCTTAAGTTCTATTATGAGTATTTCCAAATTGAAAATTAGCATTTCACATATCAAAAACAACATGTATATATATTCTATAAAAGTAAACAGAAATAATGCATAAAATTGTACAGAAAAGAAATACAGATATAATACTGTACAAAACAATGCAGTACATCACCCCAGATAAGCTGCATTTGCCCTCTGTATTCATACAAAGCAGGCAGCCAGCTATGCTGCCTAATTTTTCCTTACGGTTCAAACTGTTGACTCACTAATATCATAATGCTACCTATCAGACATTTCACCATTGCAAAGTGTTAGGTGATGAAACAAGTCCACATCTGTTCTAAAGACTTGCACTTTCTTTACCCCCCTTGGGGTGGCACACCTCGCATTATTGGCTTTATGCTTAGAGGCCATATCTCAAGGCAAAAAGTACTGTAATCTCTCAAATAAATTGCATTCAGTTAATATGAATTCAATTTTGAGCTGTAATTATAATTAGGTACACTTTTCACAAAACGTACCCCAAACCATTACTAGAGAGTTGGGATGTGCGGCACTTTCCCACCAATTTCTGTCTAGTTCAGTCACTGATGTAATTGTATTGAGACTCATTCACTGCCCCAACTCACTCAGTTAAACCCCATAGTTTTATAAACATATGAATAAAAAAACAATATAGTAACAAGATAATGTCTGTGGCCAGGGCTGCTGAGAGCTGATGCTACCCCCAGGGAAAGGTTGGCATTCTATGGACCCCAAGAGCTGTCCCAGTGAGGGGGCTGGGTGGTCCCAAGTGATGGACAGCAAAAAATTGTAATCTTTATAAAATTTGTGTACTACTTACAATTTCTGGTGTTTGGTCACTTTAAGTATAATTCTAAATTTCATCTCCCCTCGTCCGGGCCCCCCCAAGGCCAGGGGCCCCACGGATTTTGCCCAGGTTTCCCTGCCCTCTTGGTCAGCCTGCCTGTAGCTTAAAATTAGAGAAAATCTATTTACCTTGTCAAGTTATGTGTGGCTGAATGCTACAAACATGAGAGAAGGGTGAATATCAGCACTTGAAATTAGCCAAAATATATCAGAATGACACGGTGCATATCATCCAAAGTTGTGTTCACGTGAGGTGGTATAATGATGATGAATAAAAAGTAAGAAAAGATTTGTAGGCAAAGAAAAAACTTAGTTGTTTTGCCCTAATACTCTCTTCAGATCAGTCTCCCAAACTCGAAATATTTTTTACTTGCCAAAATAGTAAAATGTTATTTCTATTATGAAATACAAATAAACATAATACTAACAAAACAACCTAGAAACATACGATACACCCTAGAAAAATTAAAATCTTGTGGTTGGAGTGAATGGTAAGATTATCATCTTCCCATATGCAGTTATTCTATCTATCTATGTCTCTGATGCCTATTCCCACCTGGATCTCGGTCAGGGGGTAACCATGGCAACAGAATCTCCATAACTGAAGAACTCCAATGCTCCTTTTTTGCCTTCAGTACCTCACCCTTAACAGACCACTGGCAAAGTGCAGAAACTCTTCCCAAATGTTCCTACTGACTACTACTTAATGCTCCTGCCCAAAGTTCATACCTACTACTTCTACCTCATGTTCTATGTAATGCACCTCCCTAGATGTTCCTGCCAACTACTTCTATCTCTTGCTCCTACCATTTCCAAAAGGCAGGGCAAGCACAGAGAGCTCACAGCAGGAAAATTTAGAGTTATGAAGAATAAGTTATGTGAGTTAAGTGTTGTCGAGTGTTATGTATGACAAGTTGTGGGGTTAATTGCTGTCAAGTGTTAGTGTTATGTATGACAAGGACAGACTGTACGTTTGTGAACAAAATTGCCAGTAGTCCACATGTGGGTGAGGCAGAAAGAAAATACAGCTATCTGGGTCAGAAGAGTGCAACTTGACAAACACTGAAGTACTAGCTCACTACACAGCTGTCACTAACCCTTACGATACCCAGGCGGGTAGTAATGGTAATATACCTCCCTGCTCATTGGCTGTCTACCAACTACTACCCTAAAAGGCACATAAATATGATCATCAAGAAACTCAGTAGCTATAAAAAGGTATTCTAAAGTATGCTTGCTCTACACGATTTTTTGTGAATATGCAAAAACTAAAAAGCCTGTCATCATAATTACTCAACAAAGGCTATAAAATCTACATGGTATTTCTATTAAAGTATATGAAGACTTGTGCCCTCATTTAGGTATGTCTTAAGCTTGGCACTAAGGATGGGAGAGCCATTCAAATTCTGATCTGCTTTACAAAGTTTAAAGGGAAAATGCCTGGTGTGGGGTGTACCTACCAGATCTATTATTTCTTGTCAATGCCAATGCAGTAATTGATTAAAGTTGTATGACTTTCAGTCACTGCACTAGTATTTAACTTAATCATTTACTGTCAGTCTT
Source organism: Panulirus guttatus (assembly GCA_032361385.1). Lineage (NCBI taxonomy): Eukaryota > Metazoa > Arthropoda > Malacostraca > Decapoda > Palinuridae > Panulirus > Panulirus guttatus. The sequence goes on along the minus strand of JAUUDW010132335.1, from coordinate 4,348 downwards.
CTATACATAGCTACATGTTTTCACATTTTCATTTCAAAAGTGTTAACTGTGAAGATTTTTGTTAGTGATTATGAACGAAAGAATTTTGCTTTACTAAAATCCTTGTCTATATAAATGGCTCCTGGAATGATGTACTTTCAGAAAAATGTGTTAAGTATTGAGTGATAAGGTTGTGCCAACAATATGGGAGATATGAGGGGAAAAATGGTGGGAGTGTTTTTATTTTTTCATACTTATTCATTGTTTCCTGTGTTAGCAAGGTAGTGCCAGGAACACACAAAGAAAAAGCCTCACTTGCTGTCATCTATTCTTTTGCCGTCATGTGTAATGCACAATCAAGGCCTACAGACCTTTCCATGGTTTCTTCCAGTTGCTTTGCATGCTCTGATCTAGTCCAATGAAAGCACGCTGACCTCGGTATAACACATCACTCCAATTCATTCTATCTCATGCATGACTTGAGCACTCAAAAATGCTATTCTACTGTTGTCTGTCCAATGCAGATGCAAGAGGACATGGGCCCTAACCTGCTAACATATCTATAAATGACATGCAAGTTCTATTCAAACCTGCACCTCTAATTATCATGTTAGTGTTATGTGATGCCCATTTGAATCATAAGTATTGCTTACTGTATTACATTAGTATTGAAAACTTATCTTGTAATGTACCATCATTCACTTTCAAAATATTAGTGTAGTCCATCAAAAAATTATTTAGCTGGCTTTATCAAAGGTCACCATATAAAGCCATAAACATGAAATATATACAAATAAGAGAAATGATGGAAGGCCAAGCTGGTGGTTTCTCTGTGAGACAACCAACTTAGTCTAAAAAGAAAAAATTAAAAACTTAAAAAGTAGTGTACAACAAACAAATTAAAATACTTGCAAAAGAGTGGAAGTTTGTTTCACTTTAATTACTAGGTATGAGATAGGGCTATGCATAAGTAATCAGAGTGGCTGTATATGTTTGATCAGTCCAATGAAATCTGGGGACAGGGTTAATGGCAGACGGAAAGAGACATAATGCAAAAGGATCACCCTTATTCACATATGCTTGGGGGTAGTACAGTTCAAAAGGATAGAATTACCTAGAATTCATAATAAATCCCAATAATACTCAATGTCATCACCAGATCAATGAATAACCTTGATAGGTGGACACATGATGCCTTGTTTATACTACAAATACCTGACTGTTACGTGGAAATGGTTTGCAAGTCCCATTCAAGTTGTATTATCAAATGGCCACCCATGTCTAGAAGCATAAATGAATGTTTAGCAAAGTGAGTGGTAAATGGCAGTAGTTGGTAGGCAGCTAACAACCAGGGAGGTATATTACCAGTACTACCCGCCTGGGTATCAGGAGGGTTAGTGACATCCGCTCAGTGAGCCAACACTTTAGTGGCTGTCAAGGTGCACTCCTCTGACCCAGGTAGCTGTCTTTTCTTTCTGCCTCACTAACATGTGGACTACTGGCATTCTGTCCATAAACATACAGGCTCTCCTTGACATATGTAATACCTGACAACACTTAACTCATGCAGCTCATTCTTCGTAACTCTAGATTTCCTGTGGTGAGCACTATGTGCTAGCCCTACATTTTGGCAAAATGGTAGGAGCAGTAGATAGAAGTAGTAGGTGGGAACATTTAGGCAAGAGTATTAGACAGAAACATTAGGTAGAAGCAGTAGGTAGGAGCACTGGATAGTAGTAGTCATTACGAACATTAGGTAGGAGCCTCTGCAAACACTGCACTAGACTTGCCCTCTGCCAGTGGCCTGTTAAGGGTGAGGCAATAAAGGGTAAGATGCAGCACATGAGTTCTTTAGTCATGGAGACTCTGCTGTTGTGGCCACCCCTTTACTGGACTTTCAATTTGAAAAGAAGTCAAAGATATAGATAGATAGACAGATAGAAAGGTAAAATAATCATTTTACCATTTGCTTGCACAATGAGACTTTTATTTCTCTTTGGGTATGTTAACGAATATATCACTTGTTTCTTGGTTATTTTACTATTCTTATATGATGTTTTACCACTCAGAATAAAGGCATATAGTTTTTCAGTTTACCAATTCAGTATTCAAAATGTATTTCAGTGTATGGGAGACTGATCTGGTTAGAGCACCGACGTAAAATAAATGAGCTTTCTTTAATTGGCCACTAAAATTTTTCTTATTTCACATCAAACACTGTTCTGCCATCTCATTTCCTATACCAGCATATCACTGAACACACAAGGATGAGAAGGACTGATTCATCCTCTTTATTATCTTATCTTCACAAAGACTAGCATGGATACTGAAAATATATATGAAACACAACTTGGAAAAAAATATCATATAATGCTTAGGTTTGATTATGTGGAAAACATGCAAGTTAAAAGAGCAGAGATGATGGAATTTGAGGAGTCAATATAATCATGGAAACTACAAATAACTTAACAATATCTATGGTAGCATAGATTGGAAGTAAAGAAAAAGTGTTTGATTAAGTGGTAATGGATGAAAGGCTGAAAGAGGTTGTGCTAGATGCTACAATTCTTTGGAGATCCTAACCATCTTACAAATCTTGTGAAGGTGAAGATCAGGAAGAAGTGGAGGCATGGCATAAGGAAGAATGGAGAGGTCAAAGTGGTGGCACTGGAAAAGATGAATTGGAAAGAATGCAAGGAGGAACATGAAAGAAGGGTAACACAAAGTTTTGATGAAAGTGTAGTAAATGCATGGATGCAGTCGTTTGAATAAGGAGTTTAAAATGTTTAGAGAAAATGTTAATGACTGTCGAATAAATTGTTGGATACAAGGTTGTGAAATATAAGAGTAAATGTGGAAATGCTTAGTGAATGGGTAAGACTAGAAGTGCTGTGAAAAAGGCATATGGTAGATTGCTTGAAAGGAATGTAGCAGAAGGTCAACAAATTTGGAGAGAAGAATGTAAGATGTGTAAGTGAAATGCTAAGAGGCTGATAAAGGAAAGCAAAGAAAGAGTAGAAGATTTTGGAAGAAAGTTGAGTGAAAAGTTTCATAAAAATAAGAAATTGTAATGGAAAGAGATGAAAAAGGAAACATATGAATGTAAGATTGGAAATGCAAATTTGAGAAGTAAGGAAGGAGAGTTTCTGAAACAAAAGGAGGAAGTAAAAGGGGCAATAATGAGGTTGAAGGTAGGAAAGGCAACTGGAGTGGATGGGATTACAGCTGAAATTTTGAAGTATGGAGGAGAAAATGTGATGGAGTGGATGCATTTGATGTAATTTAGCATGGAAGCCTGTGGACAGGGTGAAAGCTATTATTGTTCCTTTGTTTAAAGGAAAAGGTGCTAAGGATGTGTGTAGCAGTTATAGGAAATGAATCTGTTAAGTATACTAGGAAAAAAAGTTATGCAAGACTGTTGATTGACTGAGTGATGAGAGTGACTGTATCAGTATTAATGCCTTCAAAACTTATCATGGTAGGTATTTGCTAACAAAAGTTATGAAAGGTTGCAAATTTAAGTTTCAAACCCCCAAAACCTCTTACCTACTCATGTAAAACATTAATAGGGTGTTGTTCATTCAAGTCGGCCTTGGTGGCTATGGTGATACAGCTCATTCATGTTTATTATTTCAATTGGTTTATAGATTCCTATGAATCTGGATCATTATTGTTGAAGAAAAGCCTTTTGAATAAAAGTCTACTGAATATTTGACTGGTGTACTTGATCAAAATTCTGTTGTAATCTTTAGCATTACATTTGCACATGACTCCGTAATTCTTTTAAAAAAATACTACAGCTTGACTTGAGATACCCATATCTGTTGCTAAGTGACTTCATAAAAGACACATTTAGGTCTAGTAATGCTTCAGTGCAAAGAGAGTAAATTAAACAATATGAATGGATATACACTACAATAGAAAAGGATTAAAGGATTTGACTCGCTCACTTTCAAGGAAATGGTTGACTCGTATAAAAAACTGTCATGCTTTAGAAATATTACATTAAATGTTTTTATAGGTCTTTTTATGACAGTTTGAAATATGATCCACAAAAGTAAAGATCTAAATGCTTAAAATCTATAAAGAGTATTTGTGTTATTCAATTCTGCATCTGGTGACTCTACTCAAAGTCTATATATATATATATAGGGAGCTGTAGTTTCGGGGCATTACGGATGACAGCTAGAGACTGAGTGTGAGCAAATGTGGCCATTTCGTCTGTCTCCTGGCGCTACCTTGCTGGTGCAGGGTTGGTGATGCAATTTCCTGTGGGACGGGGTGGCATCAGGAATGGATGGGGATGAGCAAGTGGGAAGGTGTATCTAGGTATATGCATGTGTATGTATATGTATGGATATATGTATAT